>WMED01003275.1:6647-22516 GCA_019650415.1 Pipa parva
TAGCAAACACCTCTTGGTAAACTGTAAATGCAAAAATACCAAGGGGAGCTTTGTAAGTAGGAGCCAACACTCCCCTCCCACTTGTGCCACTGTCTTAAACATTACCAGAGAATCTGTAGCAAACAGAAGCAATAAACACAGTGTATAATTGAATATCAGAACCTTTTCCAGCCCAGTTATCTGTCACCGTAAGCACATGCTGGCCAGATACTCTGGGAGTAAATAGATTAGCTAGGCCATGGTGCTTTTTACTAATATCATTAAAGCTCCTCTGACTAGTAAAATGACTCCACATTCCTTACAGTAAGTGTAACAGGGAAGGAAGTTAGAGCGAAGCACAAGCTTCCCGGGTTAAGTGGAATGTGGCTAATCCGGATCACACATGATATTTAAGACTTCTCTGATGAGAGATGTAAATATGCAGCTCTGGAAGTAGACAGCCAGTAAAGAGCTACAAGGACGCATGCGCTTTACCCTGTATTACCAAAGGACTGTTCGTCTCAAGTCCTAAAGCTCCGCCCAACCCAAAGCCACTACAACAGCGAGCACAAGGGCTACAGACAGCCACTGGGACACGTGGTATACACTCACCAATATAATAGACTAGAGTTTGGGCACAGTCCCCCCAGACACAACCTGAGATCACCCGGCGACTTGTGGTACCTTACAGCGGCATAACAGCTGCTACTGCGAGAGCGCAAACTCCAATACGTATCAAAGAGTAACCCGAAAAATCGCATGTGCTGAGCGGTAACTACTCACTTCACGCTGCTCCAAGCAAACACCAGTCTTCTCACCGCTCACACCGACTTCCGACTGTGACTAACCAACCAGTGAGCCGTCTTTTATATACGGCCAGCGCTCAGCGTCTTACGTCACATAACTCAAACCATCTCTAGCCGCAGTAGCTCTCTCCTATTGGCTTTTCACCCTAATTTACTTTACGTCACATTTCCCACGCCCCTTCAGTCGTCCCCCCCTGACCTCCACACGGATTGGTGTGGTTTCTAGCTCCGCGATTGGTCCTTAAGATAAAGCTGTGATTGGCTCCCTGCTAAATAGCAAATGAACCAATCATAAGAGCACCCATATTCCAAACGCTGATTGGCCGGATTCGAGTATGTTTCTATCCTGGTCACGCTTCAAAGCTCAATGTAGAAAGTGGATGAGTTTTGACAGGGGACGGGTTTGCTTTATGCGATGTAGCAGTTTCTCATTGTAGATCAATAATACAAAAATATTCTGCATTTTTAACAAGGTCCATAGATGCAGTGCTGAAATCAAGTTTATATTCTTAATTATTTGCCTTTCTGTTGTTTGCTGTTAAACATTTAATGTAGTATTTCAATCCCTCCTAAATTTCTAAGGAAAAATACTGACGTGCATGCATGGTAGTCAAAGCATGAGGTGGGAAACTTTGATGATGTTGGCTCCACTCCTACTTTGGCCTATTAATTTAAAGGATAACTAAAGGTATGAAATAAAAAAAGACATATTAAAAAACTAATCTTATATTGAGTTGAATCGTTACAGTCACAGCATGAACTGTTCTGTAATTTCCCTGCACCAATGCTGACCTCACAGAGCAGGCTGGCACAGGAGCCAGTGCAAAGCTCCTCCCACTTGGTTGAATCAGTGGTGAAAAATGGTTTCAGCATCATGTTCATTGTGAGGGCCAATGTGAATGCTCCCCGCAATGAGCGTAATGGTGTGTGAGCCCAATTCAACCAAATCAGAGGAGCTTCGCGCTGGCTCCTGTGTCACCCTACGCACTATGAAGTCTGCCTCGGTGCCGGGAAATTACAGCACAGTTCATGTTATGACAAATCATCACTCAGTTTGTCAAACATACGTTCCTCAATATGCTGGGCAATTTTCCATACAGACACCCTAATTCATTAATTAATGCTGCTTATTTCTCTTGCATGTATGTACTATAGAAAAAAAGTAAGAAAATTGTAGTGTGTGTACATTTATTTACCCAAATGCATTGTTACTCCACACATCCCCCGTCACGATGCAAATAATTTGAATGAAACAGCAAAAGGAGAAAAAGCAAAGTTTCTTCAAAGAGTAGTTTATTCCATGACACAGAACATGTTGTGTACCTAGTTATGAAATAAGCTATGCTTTGAAGAATCTTTGCTTTCGCTCCTTTTGCTGTTTCATTCATACTATATAAAAAAGGACTAGGAGGGAGAGTAATCTATAGTCCCCAAAACTGAAATAATAACTGCTCAAAATATTATTACCTATTAAAGTAATACATCAAAGAAGCAGGGCAAAAACATGGCTTTCCCTGCTTCTTTTTCTGTATCCCACCCACACTGAGGTGTAGGATTTAACCTCTTGTTTAACAGTACTATACTAAGTAGCTCAGATGAGAATCCCAGGTAGTGAGCCTTGTTTCTATGATGGAAAAGTGTTAAACAGCTTCAAACACATATGCAGGGTTATAATGGTGTATGATGATACTCCTTGTATATCAGTAAGCCAGAGATTCTTGCTTGAACAATTAATATAACTTTAATTTGCAGAAACGAGTCAATGGAGAGCAACAGAATGTTCACTTTCAATTAATAAGGATTTCACACAAGTACACACTTCAAATAACTGGATCAGGGTAGATATTTGAATGTGGTTCTGACACACTGATTCATTTGGCGGTACTCTGATAGTGTAAATAGTAAATATATGACTTACAGTAGCAGCAGTGAGTATGTGGCAGTCAATGTTTATGTGAGTCCTCTGGAATCTCAATTCACTGACTCTGGACACTTCGATCTCTTTCAATCACTTCTCCTGGGCATACAATGCCGGAGGCCACACTTCCTCCTGGTGGGAATCTGTGGGCTGGTTTCTTCATTGAAATCCTCTATTGCCCTATTTTCTAACACCTAATGCAGTGACAAGACACCTGGGTAACTAACCTACTGCCAATCCTGGGTGCAAACTTCCCAGTTAGCTGGTGCTATCTTTCACTTCTGAATTGACTTTGACAAATAGCTTCTGTTTAAACCTGAGAAGATGGGGACCTGCCACTAGATGGTGGAGACCAGAAGTGAACATTTTCCCTCCAAAGGAAGTACTATTTAAACCCTATGAAGGTCCTGTATGAAGTTAGTATATTTAACTGCCTGAAATACTGCCAAAGTACTAATGTGTCACTAAATATGTTATGTGTAGGAGTGACCGCTAAATGGGGTTTGCGAACCAGTGTAGTTTAATACACACTGAACATTTGAATCTAAATGAGTAATACAGTAATTTACAATAAAGAAGATATTAATTATACCAATTTACCCTCAGGGTTACACTTTAAATGCCTGTTTTTTGTATTACTAATATTTATGTTTTCTTAGGCTGGGTTCACACAACCGTATGTGCAGTGCATCATACGCTCGTGTGAAGAAAAAAAGAAAAATACACCGAGCATATTTTTCAATTGTACTTACAAGTGCACATACGCTGGGTCCGGAAAGCTCCCTCAGCGTTCACATCACTTCCTGAGTGTCGCATTTTGGGCCTGGCGTATATACGTCGGCCAAAATGTGACACACAGCGTTTCGGACCCAGCGTATGTGCATCATACTACCATGTGTTCGGAACTAGGTATCATCGGCTTTCAGTAAGCCATATATATTTTTTTTTATACACGAGCATATGATGCGCTGCGCTCGTGTGAACCCAGCCTTAGATAGTGGTTTGTTATTAGTAAAGTAGACTCAATGCAATGTTTGGGGCTGTACCCGCTTGCCAACCAACTGTAATAATTGATATAATCAATGATTTAATGCAATACCCGTTAACCTGTGCATGTAGAATTAGTTAAGACATTCATGTACAATTTTATATAAAATTGATTTTTCCCACTCGGTCCCTAGTATGCCACTATCTAGTTAGGACCCTTGGCATACATTGCGGCTTTACTTTTATCAACAACAAATCGTGCTGCCGCTCTGTAAAACTGTTCTTGTTGTGGACGTTCGGGTTTTTTCTAGCTGATGTACCACACTTTTTTTGTTCATTAACAACACTTCAAAAAGTCATTGCCACATACTTGCCAAGTCTACATTATAGAAAAATAATTCTCACAACAATAAGAAAACTTGGTAGAGCAGGTTAAAAGAAATTCTCTTTTTAATAAACCCCTATTGTATACTCTTCCCTATGCTAACTATATATATATTTTTTTTTTTACTAAAAGGTGATGTTAGAAATTTGTGTCTGCCTTGTAAGATTTAATAGAAGAGCGTAAGTAAATCACAGAGGTGCAGATTCTTTTTGGACAAATAACATGTTCCACATTTTTCACCAGCAGCCAATAATATTACACTTCCAGGCGCGACAATAATTATCCGGGTCGACTAACGCAAGTATCTGTTGGTCCTTGTAGTCTGTCTGCTGGAGAAGCAGCGCCTGCGCTCGCCATGTACAAATCATTTCAGAACTACAAATCCCAGAATGAACCGCGTCCCCTGGAAGCGCTTTGCCTATTTCCCTGACCATGGCTGCCGCGCAGGCGCGTTTGAATCGAAACCATCACCGCCGCGTTCCGCTCAGCGAGAAGTGAAAGGGACGGAGGGGGAAGGCCCGAAAAAATGTCGAAGGGCCCACTCCCTAGCTCCCCTTCTGCCTCCTCCGCCTCTCCGAATATTACCGCCGGTGGTGGATTACAGGCCCAACCCGAAAAGCCGCAGCACTACACGTACGTAAAAATACAAAGAAACAAAACAAAACAAAAAAAAAATCCGCAAGACGCCTGACGTCAGCGAGCGGCGTGAATGACGCACAGAGTCCCGCGCTCAGTTCTGCTGGAAAGGGTCCGAACTGGAAAAGGGCGGGAAGTGGATTGGGGGCGGGGCTTAAGTGAAGGTGTGAGGCGGGTTGTTGCAGCACCTGACTGGACTGTGTGCAGGGCATGCTCCTTACTGGTAGTCAGTGGGGGCTAAATAGTCCTAGTGATATGGAAAGGCTCCATTCCTTGTTGTTTTGTGTCAGTTCCATACTGCCAGTGTGGGAACTTTGAGTTTAGTGGTTGTAGCATGTGTTGGGAATATAACTAACACACATTAAGTGCATGTGGTACCAGTAGCTCTTACTACTATATCATGTGCATGTGTATCAGTGTTTCCTGAGGTAGTTTTGCTATTGTTGGAAATATGGGGGCTTATTTATTCATAACTTCATATATGGAGCCCGGGGCACTTTTACAACACGTTTTCCCCATGTAATTTTCATATTTTTTTTTTGCAATGTATACTATTGCGTATAGTATTTTCAATTTATGGATATTTTCTTACAGAAACCCAACCCCCTATATATACTTTCTCGTCAGCTGATCAGTACTGGATCACATGCCAGTGGCTTAATCCTCAGTCTTGGGAATTGAGGGGAAAAAAAGCAGGTAGACGGCAGCTCTGTGATACTCCACACCTGCAAGTTTCTGATTGGTGTCTTCTAAAGCAGGGGGCGGCAACCTATGGCTCATTACAGTGTGCCGACAAGCGCTGTAGAGAGAGAGCTCTCTCAGCGCTTCCAGGTTGCTAGCCAATCAGGAGCTACTGACAACACCGCGAGCCCGGATTGCTAGCCAATCCGGAGCCGCATGTGACGTCAGCGGCTCCAGATTCAAAAGGGCTGAGTTAATATTGGGACACCTGTGCTTTATGGTCTTGAGCTTGCAGCAAAAGGTTTGGCCCAAAGGTTTATCCCCAGATCAGCAGCTTGCTTCTCCGTTGCACAAAAAGTCACAAAATCTTAGAAAGGTTAGGGAGTGCTGTGCTTCCTCTGCTACTCACTCATCCGTGATTTCGCATTTTAATACGGAATTCAAGGGCAATTAATCCAAGCACTACCATCTACAGCCTATTTGGAACCTAAAACGGGAACCAGGCTGACTCAACAGAGGAAACCTCTGAAGGTTGGGCTTACACCACAGTATATGGCTCAGCCCAAAAGGTTGCCGACCCCTGTTCTAAAGCCTTTCTATCAATTCCCCTGGCTTAAGACTCAAAACTAAACAGCTGAAGAGGAAGGTAGGTGAGTGCTAGAGAGAGATTCATAGAAAATTGGCTGTAATTTGAAAAGAGATGTAAATAGGGATGTTATGGGGGTTATTCACTATGGTGCAAATTTGACTGTCGAATTCGCAAACAGCGGATTCCCATAGTAAATCCGCTACAATTTCCCCATTGTAAAGTCGCAACAATTTTTTAAAGTTAAGATTGTGACAATTTTCCCATAATAAAGTCGCAACTGCGACAAGGTTCTCATTATAAAGACACGACTGCGACAGTAGCAGCCTATTGAGACTGTCTTTCACACCTATACGCAGCAATTCAGACTTTAGTGAATAACCCCGTCTATGTACTGCTAAGATATTCATTTAACAGTGAGCATTAGGTAAATAAGTATTGGGCACTTAACTGTTCCATTAAAAGGTTTAGTCTCCTTCAAATTAACTTAGGACAATTAGACTAATGTTTTTGACTACCAAAAGCCAAGTCAAGCTGAATTTAAAAATGATCACACAAAATATAAAAGTGAGATTGCTCTTTACTAAGTTGCTCCTAGAGTAGGTGTTTGTATATTAGTTAATCGCACTGTTCAACCTATGAGAATTATATGCGGTTTGGCCATCCACATGTGGAAAGATTGTTTATTCTAATCCACCTCTATCAAACGTAATATTGGAGACTAGTCAACACAGTTGTTACTGAGACTTTGTAGAGAAAACTTGAAGTGGCTTCTGTTCAAAGTCTATTGTAAAACCATTGCACAAATGTCTGCTTCTTGGAAAGATACAACACATTGCAGTTTGCCAAACTCAGGTTTTCCTATAAAATATAGTTGGGGCAGTTATAGGTGGGTTATGGCCAAGTGGTTATCTTCCATATTAAGGGTAAAACAAGCATACACAATATTATTTTTATAGGAATCAAGAACTTCAGTTGTTACATAAAATCTAATTTTTTTGTTCTTCCCCACTCCTTGCCATGCAATATCCATCCCTCCCCGACCTACCCCAACCCTTCTAAAATGATGAACACAAATGTTAAAGCTTATAGACAAAAGATATGGGTATGTAAAGCAAAATGTGTTTTAAAAATCTACCAATAAAAAATATTTGCAAAACAAAAATCTAATTTTTTTTAAACATAGATTTAAAAGGTCAATAACGCCATAGAACAGCGGTTCTCAACCTGGGGGTCGAATGACGCTCTCACAGGGGTCACGAACACGCTGCTGAATCCGGAAGAGACCGCAGGTCTCTTAACCTTTTCCTATCCAATAAAATTTCCTGTTCCGCCCATTGAAATCCTAGTATTTTTGGTGAAAAACGTGAAATTAGACAATTCATGCAATATATACTGCTTCTTTAATGGATTTTTGATAAATATAAGTGGAAATGATTTTCCAGCATGTCAGAATATATTTTTGATGGATGTGTATTCCCTTTTCTTGACGCAATGTACAATTTTCTGTAATTATGCTTGAATATTTGTCTAATCTTATGAAAATTTACAGCATGCCATGTGGCCAGCTTTAGTCTTGCTGCAAGCTTTTGCTAGACAGAAGTTAATATTCTTTCAACCACTAGACAGAGTACTTTTATGTTGTATTTGCAATTATTAGCGATGCAAAGACATTTTAAACCAGGATTTGGCTTCATTTATTGTACACATTTGTATAACATTTTAAGACAGTCATCTAATATGCTAAAGCAGTAAACATAAAATTGTATAATCAGTAATATTAATTTCATGATGATTCCCCCATTAGGGTTATATGCAATCATTGAAGTCATGTTAAATTGATCTGTTCCCAATCCAGGTATTTGATTACCTGTTTACATACTATTCATGTCATTTTATGATATAAATTCACTCAGGTTTCATAGAGCATTGTCGCTGCGTGTTGTCCCTACAAACTTGTGTTGCAGAAATATGTTAAAAATGTACATTAGAGTGAAATAAATGATGTATCCAAGTTTTAATTAATTTGAAGTAACACCTACCCATAATCATAACTACAACTGAAACTACAACAAGTGCATAGTTTCTCACAGTGTGTTGCCAGAACTGTAAGAATACAAGGGCTTTCTTGTTGGGTACTAACATTGTGAGGGTAATTCTGGAACGATCGAAGTACCCTTGCGAAGCTTCTCATCACTTCACCGAGACAGGTACATGCTCATTGGTCTCCTGTTAGTGGAGATCAGTGAACGCTTTAAAGGTACTTCGGCGAGGCGAGGCACATTGAGTGGTCGCGAGGTGAGCTGAAGTACCTTTAAAGCGTTCACTGATCTCTGAGTGCAGGAGAACAGTGAGCGTGTACCCATCTCGGCTAAGTGATGAGAAGCTTTGCAGGGGTACTTCGATCATTCCTGAATTACCCCCTGTGATGGAATGCTCCAGTAAGATGGGACGTGAATCACCAGCTGTGGAGGAGCAGCAGAGTGAAAAAAAGCCCAGATTATATGGGAGGGCTAACAACATTAATGCGAAGAATGACACAGACTCAGATGTGGTTTGTGCTTTACAGTTCTGCCAAAGTTAAAATACAAAACACTAACTGCAGGAATCACTGAGGCAATATCATAAAACTTGCATTATCTCTTCTTGCTGCACCTGTGTGTATTTCTCATCATCATCATCATGAGAATACCTCTGAAGAAACTTATTGATCTAAATGAGTAACCTGCTTAAATTTGTTGCACTTTAGTGGTATTCTGGGATACCATGGTAAATTGCCAATTAAATATTGTAAAAGGAAGCCAGACCTTCTCCCACTCTCTTGAAAGCAGAACTGTAAATGTAATCATTAAGGTAAAGGATTTTTTTGTTTCTTGTCTGTGATTTGAGCATCTGTTGCTCTGGTTCTGATGCTTTACTTAAAATACCAGCTGTAAGGTATGGCAAAGGTGTGCATTTGCCAGGAAGTAAGTTTTAAGAGGGTCATGAGAACCAAGAAATACACTTGCAACCACAAAAAGTGACACAATTTTAAAACTTGGTAAAGAACCCACTCCCAAACTCACTGTATCCTATCTGTCTGGCTATCAATCTATACTCGCTCTAGAATATTTTACTAGTCTTTTGAGAATTTTCACATAAAAACATTTACACACTGGAAACTTGTTTCTCATGTACCTTTATTACAACAGGTACTTAAAAGAGTTTCGGACAGAACAGTGTCCCTTGTTTGTGCAGCACAAGTGCACTCAGCACCGTCCCTACACCTGTTTTTATTGGCACTTTGTCAATCAGAGACGGCGGAGATCAGTAAGAAGGCGAGATGGTACCTTTAACTATAGCCCAGATATCTATTGCACCAAGTATGATGAGACTACAGGGATTTGCCCAGAAGGAGATGAGTAAGTATCTGCCTCTACAAAAAATATTTTGTCTTACATTTAAAACTCACCAACTCACTATTTAATATTGATCTATTTTAATTGACAATGGAGTGGGATCATACACTTTTTCTAAATTCGTTTCAGTGCAGATAAAAGCCAGTGCATTACTATTCCACCATTAATGCATACAACAGACTGAGGCAGAGATGCATGAGAAAGAGGCATCTTGGGGAAGGGTGCTTGAGTGGGAACAACTTGAGGCATAAATGCATTAGATAAAGTCTTCAGGAGCAGATATGCTTGTGGGAGAGTAGTCTAGGGCAGAAACAGTGTTGGACTGGCCCATCAAAGTATAGGGCTATCCTTGTGAACCCAGGCCACCTGCAGTTTCAAAGTGCACTATCCATGGAATGTTCCTAAAGAGTAGCATAAACCAGGCAGGGGTTTGGAGACAGAAGCTAGAATACTTGAAAATCTAAAAGAATAAACAGGAGGCAGCGGGGTACAAAATGCCTGCAGCAGTAAGTATACCCAAGTTGCCTCACCAATAGAGTAACAAATGTTAACCTCACTGTACAAGTAATGTACTATGAACTAACTTTGATAGCTGTAAAGTGTTGGTTAGAATGCAAACTGATTTTATATTGAAGTAAATTTTCCTAATGTAATACGTTACTTTACACCAGTTAGTCCAGCCACTTTGACCCTATAGGGCAGCTGTGGCGAACCTATGGCATGCATGCCAGTGAGGGCACACGCAGCGTCGCCACCGCTGCTATCCCCGATCTCACACCAGCGAGTTAGTGCTCCTTCAGTGTAGGCCGTGGACCCAATCTGAAAACTGTCAGGGCCGCGGCCTACGCTGGTAGAGCACTTGTTAGCCAATAGAATAACCGCAGCAGAGCTCTTCCCTGACGCAGATACGATGATGTCACTCACCAGTGCCTGCACTTCAAGGGAAAGTGCTGGTGAGTGACGTTACATTTCGGCAGTCTGTGCTGAAAAGGTTCGCCTCCACTGCTGTAGGGTCTGTTTGCTCACATCTGATTGGACTTGCATTGTATTTATTTAATAATCTGCAGGTTGACCATTCTAACCAGCACAGGTTTTTTAAACTGTGAAATGTAAATGTAACAGTAATGTATTATTAAAACAATTTATACCTCAAATACATTTATAGTTATTATATATTTAATCTGTGCTTCCTAATATTCTAAATTGTGTATAGAAAATAGGATACTTAGCTTTAAAACTGGGTTTTAGTGCACAGTTATTATAAATGCTTTTTGTAAAGCGCCTTAAAAATCAATGACTGGGTTAAAACTGTTGAACAACATGGCTGCCATCGGTAAATATAAGAACAGATAGAAATTAAATGCATGAATTTAACATCAAAGATAACATTTTTTACAGATTTTATATTTGAATAACTGCCATGACAATCCAGATAGAATTATTTTATTTTTTTATGTTACTGGTCCATTAAGGTCGAGCTGTCAGGACTTCGAACTGGTTGGAAATACAGAGACTCTTTAATATAATAAATGCAAATTTTGTCTCATAGCTGTTCTGACTACATCTTATACAAATACACAAAGACAGAAAGCACAAAATGTGACTAACATTTGAAACTAATTAAATGTTTTTCAATTTTTTTGCAAACCCATAATAATTGTTCACAACATTCCACAATTGTTTCAGTCATAGAATAGCATGTATACTCCAATGACAGGTATCTCTTTAAGATATCTCCTTTCCTTCTTGTCCAGGTGCCCCTTCCTACACAGGACTACAGGGGACACGGAGAGAAGGTACCACCTGCGATACTACAAGACGGGAATTTGTATCCATGAAACAGACTCTAAAGGACATTGCACCAAAAATAGTCAGCACTGCGCTTTTGCTCATGGTCCCCATGATCTCCGATCACCGGTATATGATATTAGGTATGAAGTTCATTTCTTTTGGTGTAATGATCCTTTGTCCTTCACTTTTTTAAATTCTTTTTACCAAGTTAGGATTATAGAGATTAATTTATAATGAAATTCCTGTTACAGATCTTTTCATTATTTCCGTGCCATATATTTACTTTATCTGTTCGCATGTGTGTGGTTCAGATCCCTCTTGCTGTAATTTATCTTGATTAGTTAATCTGTCATCATCATTCATCCCTCTGAAATTTATAGGACAGCATATGATCCATGGTAACAATGTTATAATTGAGACATTATAGATATAAATAAATACTTTACAGTAATATAAATCACATTTTTATGTGTTGCTTTACCTTATAGTGAATGGTAGCTCATGATTTCTTTTCTTTGCTCAAAATGTCCACTGCATTTATTCAGTAAAAACCTACTGTGCTTATTTCATTTGAGCAAAGTCTCCCCAGGCTTCAGTCTTTTTTTTTATCACAGATATTGGGGGACTCAGGCAGGACCTTTACATGGTATCAGATGAAGGAGAAGTTGCCTTGGATTCTCCTTCAAAGTGAGAGGCCTTTTCCTATTACCAAAGGGAGTTAATTGAAGTACTGTATTTGCTGGCGTATAAAACTACTTTTTAACCCCTGAAAAATATTCTGAAAAGTTGAGGGTCGTCTTATACGCCGGGTATCACTTTTTTCTCTCCTTACCTAGCTCCTCCGTTGCCTGGCTGTCTGTGCTCAGCGCTACAGTATTCCTCCCCCAGCACTGATGTAACTTCCTGTGAGCGACAGGAAGTTTAATCATTGCTGGGGAGAGGAAACGCTATAGCGTTCAGCACAGACAGCTGGGCAACAGAAGAGCTAGGTAAGGAGAGAGAGAAAAGGAGGGGGGCGAGCACTAAGATAACACCCCCTTCCTTCAGAGGGTAGGCCTTGTAGGGGCAGCACAGTGTGATGGTTCTCTGATAATCTTGGAGACAGGGCTGGGCAGGCAGTGAGAGCTGACCAATCCAAGCAGGATTTGCGTTGGAAGAGGGGTAGTCTTATGCAGCGAGTATATCCCAAACTCTATATTTTAACTGGAAAACTTATGGGTCGTCTTATACGCCCAGTCGTGTTATACGCCGGCAAATACGGTACTCATAAAAGCAGCAACTGACACTCTTCATTTACAGGAGACTCCTTCTAAGTAGGACCCTACTAAGTAGATTTTTAAGAAGAAACTGTCCCCTTAGTAGAGCACTCCTTAGAAGGACTCTATAAAAATAAAATGTATTAAAAAAATGAGAGACTAATGCCATTTGCTTAAATTGAAAATGGATTTAAATCTCCCTGCTTTAAGTGCTCCCTAATATAGTTTTCTTGGTTGGACAAATTTGCCTAAAGCATCACTTTGAATCCCATTAGCAAATGTTATTTTATGGAGACCTACATAAGCTTACAATGCAAGTAAACATTATGCTAATCTATCTAATTTTGTGATATGCCAGATTCTATCTCCTGCTTAAAAACATTTCAGATCAAAAAGACTCTTAAAAACAACTGTATCAGTTTTTCTGAGTCTCCTACTACATACCATTTTTAAATCTCAGGGAGCTGCAAGCGATGGAAGCTTTGCAAAATGGCCAGCCAGTACTGGACGGGGGTATTGAAGGGCAGACAGCAGTGGCAGCAAGCCATGCCATGATTGAGAAGATTCTCAGTGAGGAGCCACGATGGCAGGGTAAGGAAGGACCTTTGTGCTTCATTTGGATCAAGGTTTTTAGTAAGGGAAGTTTACACAGCAAATAAAAGCATTTGTGTGCCCACCTGCTTTCCTACTGCCTAATCATGATATGCCAGCACTACCCAACAACATTTATATAATATTCACTGTATTCCTCTAAAGATCACTTTAGGGTTAGATTGTGGCAAGCCAGCTCTGTCACCAGTCTACACAGGCAAGCTAGTCCTGCTATCATTCTTACAGTGTGCACAGTTGGCTCAACTAACTCATTAGCAGTGTGAGTGTGCTAGCATTGTCCCTTACCAGGATTCGTAGCACTACATACCTAACTCAAACTTAAACACCTGCCCTAGTCCTTTAAACCCAACAGTGCTTGGAGATTGCAATTCTCCATCTGTATTATGTAGTTGCTCTGACCAGGGACATTCCTGATTAGGAAACTCTGCTACTTCATTTTCTTCTTTTCTTGTGGACCTTTGGGCCATGTAACTAATATAGCTGCTTAATGGCTGTCGCCTGCAATCTCTCATGGAACTATATCTTAACATCACAAAACCTTAGGTGCCAGGTGAAAATGTTTTGTGCCACCCAATAAGAGTGGACAGTATCTTGTTACTCTCTTCAGACTTGCTCTGTACAGCTGCAATATGCCAAAACCACCACCTATCCTATTTATCTCAGGGCACTTCTTTCACAGCTTCTGGCTAGCTCAATGGATCCATACAGTGGAGATTTCTTTGCAGTGTAAGTACATCCACAGAAACACCAAACAACAGCCCAAATAATTATACAGCAATAATTCTCTTCATAGATCACAACACAACCGATGCTCTGATTGCCTAGAGCATTCACCCCCTAGTTTGTTCTCACAAGGCTCTGCTCAGACTTCACACCATGATGCCTCAGAAAAATTTCATCCTCTGATGTTCATGGAGTCATGAACAGTCCAGTATAAAAAATACTTATCTTCAAGCTGCTGAACCCACATGACAGACCTATAGTTTTCTCTAGATCCTCTCCTTTGCTATCAGAGATAGATGTATTGACCTTGGCTTTTGAACTCCAATTGGGTGAATCCAGAGTCATCTTCCAATATGCCATAGAAATCGAGCATATAAAGACCTAGAGACAACCTTCTTGTTATGGTGATAAACGTATTCACTTCCTTACTCAAGGTTTCCACAAGGGCATAAGCATGCCTTTTTCCACAATTTCCTTCATGCCATATTTCAGTTCATTCAGTTATAGTTCAGATGCTACTTAGATTTTAAATGTCCTCTGTGAATCGGGACAGGGCCACTTCTAAATTAAAGGGGATTTTATACTCCATGAAAAAACCTTTTCTAGAAGGCCCACAGTATACTTGCAGGGAGTCCCGCCCAGAAGTAGGGAAATGTGGACGAGAGCATGATTCTTCTGTCCTGCCATCAGTGGTAAAGGAACAAATATAACCACTCTCCAGCTTGCAGTAAAGGCCTTTCTGAAAAGGATTTTGCAGTGAGTCCTACATTACTTTTTCTTTCTCTCTAATCTCTTGGGGGACACAGGACCAAGGGGTAAAGCTCCCTCCCACTGGAGGCAGGACACTAGGAAAAAGAGACTCCTCCCTAGGGGCTTTACCCCTCAGCACAGGAACAGAAACTCCAGTTTTTCTAGTGTCCTTTCTCCAAGGAGGCAGAGACCTGCAGTCTAGTTCACCATTGTGTGAAGTGAGCTGCGAAGATTTCGGCTCACTTCGCACATGGTGTTATGCGCCCTCTGATGTCCTGCACGCAGACATCAGCGAGCGTATTAAAGGAATTTCAGTCTCGGCGAGAGCGCTCAAGTCTCCTCGCCGGGCCTGGAATCCCTTTAATGCGCTCACTGATGTCCGCGTGCAGGACATCAGCGGGCGCATAATACCATTTGCATAGTGAGCCAAAGGCTCACTTCACACAATGGTGAATTAGGCTGCTGATCCTGTGTCCAGGATTTTATATTACATCAGTCAGAGCCAGTCTCTGACAACCATGGGTATGACAGGGGAGAGTAACAGATCTGACCCCTCCACTGTCTACCCCCTACGACAGAAGGAATTTGGGAACAGGGTACAGAGTAAAATACCATTAAGTCTTTAGACATCACTGGATCCAAGACTCTCAAAAAAGGGAAAATCATACATAGTGCAAATTGGTTTTAATAAATACTGTTTAAAATGATAAAAAAAAACATACTTGCATACTCAGGAAGTGATGCACATAGACGCAACTTCCGGTATACGACGATCTGAGAGACTAATTGACACCGGACTTTAAAAGTACCCCAGATTGTTATCAGTGCAGAACTCCTGACGAATCGAAAGGCAAAACGCGTAGATTTGTAGAAGGGACTTTACAGCACTGTTTGGACTTTCAGATTCCCATCGTTTGATGACTTAATTCGTTGTCTGCATCTCCTGAGACAGGCATTCTATACAAGCATACAGCTTCTTTTAACATGTATATTACACATGTTTGTGAGTATGTTTTTATTATAATTTTAAACAGTATTTATTAAAACTGATTTGCACTATTTATGATTTTCCATTTTTTGAGAGTCTTGGATCCAGTGATGTCTAAAGGCTTAATGGTATTTTGCATGAGAAGATTCTAAAGTACAAGCAGAGCTATTAGCATATTATATATAGCCATCTGGTGAGCGCTTTTATTGAAAATATCTCTGGCACAGAGTGTGTAGTGATCACAGTCGCTGTTTTTTTTTTTAGTTTTCCACACCACACACAGTATTGGGACATTTGGTCTATACTATATTCTCTAAAGACATTGGGGGTTATTCATCAAAGTCCGAATAGTCGCGTTATGGTGCGAATTCGC
>WMED01003276.1:4153-22513 GCA_019650415.1 Pipa parva
TTTAGTTGAGCATGCTCAGAAGTGAGCAGTGCCCAGGAAGGGACTAAAAGTACAAAATGTATTCTAAATACTGCTTGTTTTCACTGACATATAAAGACTGGTTTCTGGAGATATGTTAGTTAAAATACTAGTTGAGTTTGTGTAGTTAGGTTATTGTAAGTTAGGCTAACTTACAGAGACACACTTTTCTTTGGTGTCCCTTAAGGTGAATGTGTTTTTGGTTACTCTACAAAAGTGATTTTCAACCTTTTTGTGAGCCGCGGCACATTTTTTACATATACAAAATCCTTGGGCACACCACCAACCAAAATGACACACTGGGAACCTGTGAAGAAATTGGTGGCTCTACAGGGAAATCTGGGGCTGGGAGAGCAATCAGGAGCTGAGGGTGAAAATCACGGGTGGGGTGGACAGCAGGAGCTTGGAGGGGCAAATCAGGTGCTTGGAGGGCACATCTGGGGCAGAGTGGGCACATCTGGGGCAGGGGGGGTACATCTGGGACAGGGGAGAGCAAGTCATGGGCTGGGGGTATATTTTCTTTGTGTGGAGCAATAGGGTGGTTCAGGGGGCATCAGTGGAGGCTGTGAGGGGGTCAGGGGTTTAGTGGGGGCTTCAACTTACCCCCCTCCTTCAGAGTACGCAGCATTCTTCCTCATTCGGCTACTGCTACCACTGCACATGATCACATGCACTGTCTGCTACTGCTACTACTACCAGTTCCATTAGTAATCACCTTACTTGCAATGTGAACTGTCCTGGAATTCACTAAAATATATGTAAGCTACCAGGTTCCACAAAGGATTATAGGAGAAAACTAATGATAACATTAATGCCCCTGCCTTACTAATTATCTGTATGTGCACCATCTCCTGGACCCCCTGCAGTCTGGTTTCAGGCCAGCCCACTCTATGGTGACTGTTCTGTGTAAACTTGCAAATGATCTCCAGGTTGCCAAAGTTAAGGGTCACTTTTCTGTTCAAATTCTCCTAGACCAGCAGTTCTCAACCTGTGGGTCGCAACCCCGGCGGGTTACTGCGGGGTGACGTCGGCCGTAAACGTCACCACGTGACGCGCGACGTGATGACGATTCAGTCGAACGTCACCACGTGACGCGCATACGTGATGCGCATACGTGATGACGTTCGGCTGAAACGTCATCACGCGCGGCGTGGTGACGTTGGCACGGTGACATCAGAGGGGGTCGCGGTCTCAAAAAGGTTGAGAACCGCTGTCCTAGACCTATCCACTGCATCTGATACTGTCGATCACTCCCTTCCTATTAAAATTCTTCATGCGCTTGGGGTCCATAATTAAGCTGTGTCTTGGCTGGCTTCCTATCTTGTATGTGTGTATGTATGTATGTATGTATGTATAATTTTATTTATAAAGCACCACAAATTTACACAGCGCTATACAATTCATTGTTCCTTTTTTGACTCCCATGCTAATGACTCCTCATCTCCTATCCTGAATAGGGTGGTGGTGCCCCAAGGCTCATTCATTGGCCCCCTCCTGTTCTCTCTGTACACTTTTTCCTTGGGTGATATCATCAATTCATTTGGTCTTCAGTATCACTTGAATGTAGATGATACCCAAATTTACCTATCCGCTCCTGAGCTAACATCTGAAACTCAAGGTGAAATTTGTTAAAGTCGGTAACAACCGCATAGAATCGATATCGCGATAGTGGTATTTTTACCGATATCGATATCGCAATAGCGGTATTTACCGATATCGATATCGGGATAGCAATATTTCGGCCATTCTGCCATTGAAATCAATGGCGCGGCTGAAATTCACTTTAGCAATATCGGTAGTATCGATATCACGATATCGGTACAAAACTTTGATATCTCGATATTGGTAATTACCGACTTTAATAAATTTCACCCTGTCAGAATCAAATTTCTAGCTGTCTTCTGGCAATATCCTCATGGATGGCCAAGCGCCAGCTCAAATTAAATCTTACTAAAACAGAAATGATTATCTTTCCACCCAAACCTGGTGCCACCAACAACCCCGTAACCTCTGTATGTTGTCTTGGGGTGACTTTTGACTTTGCTCTTTCCTTCTCTAAACACATCTCTTCCACTGCTAAAACCTGTCAATTTTTCTTTTGCAACATTGCCCAGATCTGCCTCTTTCTCTCTTGCTCCACTGCTAACACCCTCATGCATGCTCTCGTCCTATCCTGCCTGCACTACTGCAGTGTTCTTCTATCTGGCCTTCTGACTTCCCACCTACCCTTGCTCCAGTCTATTCCAAATTCTGCTGCCAGAATTGGCTCCCTCTCTCCCCAGAGGGAACAGCCTCTCTCCCAATCTCTCTCTACTCCTTTGCTCCCTGTAAGCAAACAAATCATTTACAGTGTTCTCCTTTTGACACTTTACTCTGTTGCCCCTCCCTACATTTCCTCTCTCGTATGCCTATACATTCCTTGTCGTCAACTGCGCTCCTCCAAAAGCAGCCAGGTTTGCATGCCACACACCAATACTAGCCTTTCTAGTCTTAAACCATTTTCTCTCTCTGCCCCTCACATCTGGAATTCTATACCCCTTTATCTTCATCAAGAACATTCCCTCCGCACTTTTAAAGCCAAACTGAAATCCTACCTTTTGGATCACAAGCACTGATATTTATCACTGATTTTTATGTATATATTTTATTTAACACTTAGCCATTTATGCTTAATATTTATATTTATTTATTTATGGTCTTGTGTTTCAACACATTGTCACAGCTCTTATTACCAGTCTGTGTATGTAAGTCTTCCTCCAGTTTAGATTGTAAGCTCTACAGGGCAGGGACCTCCAACCTCTTGTGTCAACCTCAACATAGCACTTAAAGTGTATCCTTGTGATTTTATACTGTATTGTTTAATGCAATTTCCCATGTCTGTATTATATTTTCATTCTGAACTGTACAGCGCTGCATATGTTTGTGGTGCTTTATAAATAAAATTATACATACATTAATGATAGTTAAGATTTACAATAATATTGCCTTAGCATAGTCTATTTTTCTGTTTGGCGAGGCATTGTCTCATACAATATAGCCCTATGATTCATACCTTTATTTGGTTCATACTGCTTTCTGTAAAATATCTCAAACGTAACACTGATAGTATTGAAGAGGTGTGTTAGAAGCTGCAGTGTCATTACCACTAATTATTAGTCACCATTATTAGTTTTGTAAGCAGATTTAATAGAGATCAATCAATCCTTATGTGTTTTAGAGATTTTAATTATCCAAGTCAGTTGTCACCTTGTTGTTAGTTGTCAGATCCAAGCTATTTAGGTTTACTGGTCTTTTAAGATTCCCTGGCACACCGTTTCTGTGAAGTGAGTTTAAGTGACTAAACATTACCCCCTTCTCCAGTTTTGTAAGTGGATGATTCATACCCTGAAAGTGTGAGTCAAGTTTAGCTACACATGAAATCGGAGCTGATACCACTAAATTTCATCTTACAAAGAACAATTCTCTTTCCCTGGTAATTACTTGGCAAAGTTAAAAGTATATGATTATAGGGTGTTTTTAGTCTGACCTTGTATATTACATTTTTCACAATGTCTTCCATCAAAAAAAGTATCTTCCATGATCTGGAAGGTCTTGTTTGGTACCTTGCATGACTGATGGCAGTTTCAGTAGTTCTGGAGGGCGATATACATATAGGATCCTCGGTTGGGTGATTCCCAGCAAGAATTGTGAGGCCGGTCTGACAAGGTAACTAAGGTGTCTTAACATTGCTTATTTAACTCTGTAATATGTTTAGTTTATTAGCAGAGCTGGGAGAGAGCTAAAGTCTTCTACAGACATCTGGTATTTCAAATGTTACTGTCAAAGACTGTGCATCTGATTTTGATCTGATTTATGTTGGAAGGTCTCAGGGACACTGGGAGGACATGTATTATTGTACATAAATTGAGATTCAGAGATTACCTGCAATACAAACAAACCCTATATTTTAAATGATATAGTGGTGGAACCATGGATACTCAAAGACAAATATATCCAAAAACAAATGAAAAATAGGGACTTCAAGCTAAAGTACTTTACAATTTAATAATGGTTTCTTTTGTGATGTTTAATTTCATTTGTGTATCCACAAGCTAATATTATTGTACTATAATCATTTTCTTTAGAAAATTCCATCAGGTCACATCATCCTGGTAGATAAGTCAAGTACAAGGGGTGGACAATTAATTTTCCCATGGGGCAACCGGAGAAACTGGAATAGTGTACGTGTTAATTCAGTCATTTATGAAGTGTAATTTTTTTCTTTTTTTGCCATTGGAAAACAGATGTCATTTTTCTGTACTGACAATATTGCCTGACTCATTGCTCTTTCCGCTTACAGTATTAGACAAAAGGTTTATCAAAAATGTAGATTTAAAAACGATGAAATAAAAATGCTTATGAGGGTTTTACAGTCTCCCACGCACTGATTCTGTTCACTTTGCCTTTTTTTTTTTTTTAAATCATTATATCTCTAGATTAGTAGAAAGATTATGCAAATGACTTTGTAATTGTCAGAGTAAAATCTTGGTGTTCTGACATCAATGAGATCTGACAGAGTTTTTGGCTCATTGCCCCCACTACTCAAAGGTTTTCCCATTCTGTCAATTTAGATGTTATTCAGAGGCAATTTTCACAACATTACAGAAGCGCAACAACATTTTGTTCATTTGGTTTCTAATTCCGGTCCATGCATTACTGCTTAATTAAATGCACATCATGTATTTTAAAGGCGTTGCTTCTTTTATGGCTAAAACAAAAAAATCTTTTCATTGGGGATTTGAAAATCACAGGATCGTCATGACTTTGTGTGTAAAATGAAGGAAAAGTGAGTTATTTTTATTGCTCTATTTTACATTTATTTTCCACTTCCTTGACTATATATGAGTATATATAATAAATTGCTTAAATAAATAAATAGCAGTAGGGAAAAGAAACATAAAAGAAACGTTATAAAACTCAAGTTCTGACTCCAAGGAAGAAGTGGCCAGAGTGAGACAACCTTTAGGTCAGGGATGGCAAAGCATTTCTTAAAGGGTATGAAAAGTTTTGGTAAAAACATTATTTATACTTGACATGTATACATATCAGTGGCAATTTCTCTAAGACTGCAAGGGAAGCTCAGCTTCCCCTAAAATGTAAAAAAAATAAGTGATCAAATATATACTGTTGTGTGTACACGTCATTGACTAAATATGCACTACAACACGCTCAACTTTTGTTCAGAATTAGCTTGTTATCACTGGTAACGACGCAGCTTTCCTCTCACTCATTCCCACAGCTTCACAGTGCTTTAAACAGTGTGGACGCTGAGTGCAGTGAAATGAGATAAGTCATTGGATAATTGCTGGGCTTTGTCCCGCCCATGAGACGCTCAGCGTCTCCGGGGGTCTATGGGGCAGTGGGCTTGCCTCGGCTGGCCCGGATGCTCAGCTTCTGCATGATGATTGGATAATCTGTCTGAGGCTGAATCCCTTTTTGATTGACAGCGAAATGAGTGAATCAGTGATCTGTTGGTGTAGTGTAGTCAAGTTCCTGGAAAAGATGCCTTTTTGATACGACAGGGTCACAGATCATTTTCTTGAAAAGGAACGGAGGGTAGAATTTACGTATAAATAAACTGACACATTTTATGATGTAGGCCGAAATTGAGCTTCCCCTCCTTGAAAGATCATCATCTGCCACTGATACATATAGAAAGTCAACTTAAACATCAAAATGTAAAAATAATTTTGGGAACAGTAGTTTTTGCCTCTTGTTTAAACAACCCTGCAGATAAGCTCCACATCCCCCCACCCCGAGTGACATCACAGAGAGCCGTTCTTGTGGGGGAAACACCATCCCCCTCTCCTCATCTAAAAAGCTTGTTTATAACCCTGAACATGCACAGATAAGACCTGTCCAACCACCTATGCGGTCAGCTGTGGAGAGAGAAGCCAGGGAGAGGAGGAGGTGTGGCTTTAACCTTACACTTCCCATACATGAACCTTGTTTACAGAGCCAAAGCAGTTACAGGGGGATATTGAGCCTTGCTGAATTAAGATGTGAGTCAGAAGTTTCTTAATCACTTTATTGCTTAAAATAGCTAAATGGGGCATTCTTTATAGACAGGGTTTACATACCCTTTAACTTCATTAACTTTACCCATTAACAAACAGTTTTTCATGTGCTTTCATGTGTCAAAATTATTGACAGTATGGATTTTCTATAGAAATAAACAGATTGAAAAGTTTAAATCGAATTTCAATATCATGATCTCATGTTGAAATTATCGATATGTTCGGCTTTATTAAATTTTGCCCATAGTGTGAATGCTCCCTTGGCATTCACGGCTCCTCCTATCTGGCCGTATTTTGTGCGTGGCATGTATATTTGAGCAAAAATGCAATGTGAAGCGTTCCGTATACAGCATATGTGTGTCATACGCTATTGTGGCGAGAACAAGGTAAGTCCCATAGGTTTACATGGCGTGGCTGTTTTTGTTTTTATGCATGGCAAATATATGTTGTGCATAAAAATGCCAGTGGGAACCTAGCCTTATAGATGCATAACCAGCTCAGTAGGAAAGGACAATTCTGATGCTTATCAAGAAAAACAGCAGAAAGCAAGAAGGCAAGGGAAGACCAGTATAACTGATACCATTTCAGGAAATAGAAATATAGAGATAAAAACGAAATATTACAATATATAAAGCAAAACCAGTCAGAAAGCATTGCAAAAATAGCATCTTGATTGATTGGCTTTCATTATTATTGTAAAAATTAATATTCATTTTTGATGATCTTTATAAGATAAGAGCAATTGCTATGACACACAGATGGATTGTATATGAAATGCAAAAATGAAAATAGTCTTTCTTTTTTGATTATTATGGTATTCATGCTGGGCCAACCTTTAAGTGTAAGTAAACCCTATTTATAAAGATTGCCCCATTAAAGTATTGTAAAGTGAAAAAATGATTAGTAAAATCCTCTCTCACCTTTTCACTCTGCAGCACTTGTTATCCCTCTGTAAAATATTCCTCCTTCCTGTAGTGGAGTAGTCCCCCCCCCATACCCCCTCCCCTTCTCTGTATTAAAAACCGACTCCTTAATAGTCGGAATTCAGTGCTGCAGCATTGTAGCAGTGAGAGGAAAGTATCATATTGCTAAGCATGCACTAGCAGAATAAGTTATTGTGTGACCTCATTAGGGGGCGGGGCTTCTTGGCACTATTACAGGAACTGCAAGTACACAGAAATGCAGGCTGCAGGATTAAGAGGTGAGAACTGAAAAACATAAAATCATTTTTACTTTTCAATGTTTAAGTTTATGTTTATACAGTATAAATATAATATATATGTATAGTTTAGTCAAAAACTTTACTTACACTTTAAAGATGCCCCCTGTTTACTCTGTTATATACCACCAGCAGAATATGGAAATATAATTTTATACAGTCAAAAAATCTTTCAGCCTTCTAACTCTGGTAAAACAGTAATATATAAATATCATTATTTTTTAGCCTTTTTAATCAAATTTTTCCAACCGAAAGTGTTTGCTTAAGCCTGGCAAAATCTCATTATCATCTATGGAGTAGGTCCAGCCAATAAGTAAGATTAACTTTCCCCATCAAAAAAGAACATTGATATCAATCTGAAATAGAAATGGGAATGTGTTGAAAGTTAATGATATGTATCGATCTTTTCCAATATGGACAATTTCTTTCAGGTCCATTATAAAACAGCAGAATTGAAAAAGTCCAGCAAAATGACAAAATACTGTCAAAAAGCATCAGTAAATGCCAAAACAAACCAAAAAGGTCAAAATAATATTTATAAATGTCCCCTATATCTTTATAAAACAATACTTTGTACCAGGAAAGTAAAGTCTGCAGACGTGGAAGACATCTGCTTTAATACATGTTTGTGGGGGTTATTCACTAAAGTCTGAATTATTGTGTATAGGTGTGAATTCGCCAGATAAAGACAGTCACAAAAGGCTGCTACAGTCGCAGTCGCCTCTTTATAATGAGCGTGTTGTTGCAGTCGTGACTTTATTATTTTAAAATTGTTGTAATCTTAACTTTAAAAAAATTGTCGCGACTTTACAATGGGTAAATTGTCCTGGATTTGCTATGGGAATCCACTGTTTGAGAATTCAACAGTCGAATTCGCACCTTAGTGAATAATCCCCCTGTATCTTAATTTTCCCCCTAGTCTACAACTTGTGTCCAGAACTGAAGCAACTACTGGGTCTGATGTGGTTCCTAAGTTGATAACTTGAACACCTTTCTGGCTTAGCCAGAGATGGCTACTATAATAAACTGTAAATAAATACTGTAATAAACATGGTTGGTTGGTTGGTTGCTTGGCAGTACAGGTTGGTAGTAACTTGTCCAGCTGCATCACTCTAAATACAGGAGCTCCCTAAGTTTGTGTGCTGAGCCCCTTGCTGTTCACTCTCCTTACCCACTATTGCTCTCCATATTACTCCTCCAACCTCTTCATCAAGTTTGCGGATTACACAACTGTGGTGGGCCTCATCAGTAACAACGATGAGTCACACTACAGGAGTGAGGTGAACCAACTGGCCTCTTGGTGTATAAACAACAACCTCTCTTTAAGTACTGATAAGACCAAGGAAATTGTTGTGGATTTCAGGAAAAGTTGCCCACAACATGCCCCTTTATCCATCAACGGAGCTGCTGTGGAAAGGGTGGGTAGCACCAAGTTCTTGGGTGTGCATGTCACTGAAGATCTCTCCAGGACCATCAACATGGCGTCACTGGCAAAGAAGGCTCACCAATGTCTCTACTTTCTCTGTAAGTTAATAAAAGCAAGAGCTTCTACCTCCATCATGCTCACCTTCTACAGGGATGCCATTGAGAGTATCCTGACTAGCTGTTTTACTGTGTGGTACATGGCCTGCACAGCGTCTGATCGAAAAACTCTTCAGGGTATTGTAAGATCGGCTGAGAAGATCATAGGTTCCTCTCTTCCCTGCCTCCAGGACTTATACAACTCCTGCCTCCTATGGAAAGCCCTCTGTTTGGCAGGTGATCCCACCCATCCTCTTCACAACTTCTTTAACCTACTACCTTCAGGGAGAAGAATGCGTAGCCTTATGGCCAAGACCAACAGACTGAAGACGAGCTTCATCCACCAGGCTGTAAGAACTCTGAACTCTCTCCATGCTCTGCCCCCCTCCCTCATCTTTTCCCTACACTCACCACTTAGCCTCCTCACCTTTTATTGTTACTCCCTTGTGACCCTGTGTAATTCAGGAAGCCACTCATTCACTTAATTAGCCTCCCTGTTTCACTTCCCCCTTACTGAAGTACTATGTCACTGTTTCTACTAGATTGATACTGTCATTTTAGCTCCTCATTGTTACAAAATGCTCTAAAACTTACTGCTTCATCAGCACTGGTACGCATTTCACTCTACAGTACTTTATTTATTTATTATATTATATTATGGTTCTTGCAATTTACTTTACTTACTTAGTCTTTGTAGTAATATTACCTATTCTTAATGTCTTATATGTTGGAGAGAAGAGTAACGTAATTTCAATCCTTGTATGTCCTTATTTACATATGTAGAATTGACAAAATAAATATCTATCTATCTATCTACATAAATGAAAGTTGACCTAAGAGATAAGAGATGAAATCCTAATGAATTTTTAAAGGTAGAACTGTGACATAATTTTTCAGAACCCAAAGTCATTAAAATGCACACATGCCACTCATCTCTGCAACCCAGCAAACCTATTATTCTTCCTTTTTAATATGCATTATCCCACTGAGCAACTTTATTGTTTCAGTGCTCACGCTATGCTGTAAATGTAGCGTGCATGTAAACTAATTTCAAATCATCACGGCGAGTGTGTAGGCAGCCATGGAGCGTGCATGTGAACTAATTTCAAATCATCATGGCAAGTGTGTAGGCAGCCATGGAGCGTGCATGTGAACTAATTTCAAAACATCACTGCGAGTAGGCAGCCATGCAGCATACATTTAAGCTAGCAAGATGTACAGTTTCTGTTCATGCTTTGCAGATTGCAATGCTGCTTGCATTGAGGCCAGTTACAACTCAGAGCCAAACATGTGTCAAGCACATAACTAACTGCCCCTGTACAAGAACCCTCATGACTAATTCAGTTATTGTCAGTTTTTCCAAAATATGTATTGACACCCCAGAGTTGCTGAGTGACAGGAGGCATATATAGTCTTTTTAAAGGAAGTAAATGCCAAAAACATTATGAGTAACAAGTCTGCAACAGGAACACACAGGGGAATTCACCAAAAGGGGTAATCATTTACAGAGGTCTAGTATCCCATGGCAACCAATCAGAAGTTAGCATTCACTAGGGATAGAGAGCTGGAACTGTGAAAAGCAACCTCTGATTGGTTTGCTATGGGTTAGTAGGCCTCCGTAAAGTTTGCCCCTGTTGATGAATTTCCCTGACAGTGTTTAAGCTAAGTTAATTAAGTTAAGAGTAGAAAGCAGAGAGGAGACATCATCCTGAAATAAACATTTACTTGAACAAAGTCGTAATGTAAACCAGATGGATTCAACAGTAACAAGTAAATAATGTAAAACCTTTGCTTTCTGGCAGCTGCAGTGAACCGATCTTAGAAGACTCTGCTGTAAATGATATTACCATTATTAATTTCATTGATTTAACTGAATTGGCCTTCTTAAAAATTAAGTGTTAAGGGTTTTTGGATAAACCAAGAACATTTATTTGTAATGAAGAATATACTTGATACACTTCATTGTCCTCTCCATAGCATTACATGTCTGGGCTGGTGAATTGTTATAGTGTCTGTTCTGGACAAAGCAATTTCACTGCTAATGAAATGTGTTAGCCATTTCCATTGTCTATTATGAGACTAATTGTCTGTTTCATACAATTTAATGTGAATTGCTTGACAGAGTAGAACTTTACGTTTCACCTACCATTTTCCTAAAAAAAAAAGAAAGAAAAGAAAAACCATAGGCTTGATCACATGCCTACACAAAGCTAGAAGTGTTTTACTTTAAATAATTGTTAAAAAAAAAAAAACTATTAATTGTGGTGCTATGTTCCTTCTGTGATATATAGATGGAGTAAACTTTAATGAAACATAATCAATATGTGTTGCAAATTAGTTATCTACTCCCACGCATGGAATTCAGTATTCAACCGTGTGAATTTGCGTTTATTGGGATATGAAAAAAAAAGTAACAAAATGTTTCGGGGACAATGTTTCCATTTCTGTATTGTTTTAAAGGTCTGAATCGACGCAGATTTCGAGGACTTTTTGTATTTGCAACTCTGATTTTCTAAAAAAACAGAAGAAAAATATTAAAGACGAAATTCTCATGTATAGCTAGAAACAGTTGATTCTATGAATAGCTCAACATCTACAAGGAAATTAGGTATGAAATTGAAAATAAAGACCAGCTGAGAGTTTCTCATCGAATCGTGAATGTAAATATTGTTTCTTTTTTTTAAATTTTATTAACAACTACTCTACTCCATACAAAATGTATGGGGGTTTTTTTTCATTCCTATCTAAACCCAGAAAGAAATGCCATTCTGAACAAAGAGGTATCTTAATCTGTTTCTCTTCATCTTTCTCTATTACAAATAATTTTATTTGTTACGTTTGTTCTAACCTACACTGATATTATAGATACAGGTACCCAATATCAAAACAAGCTTTCACCATGGACTGACACGATGACAGATAATTACCCTTGGATTTTTAAGGTCTAAACAGACAAAGGCTAATCAAATTCTACAGCACAAGAGCCTAACATGTTCCTCTTTGTGCTTTTTGTCTGATAGCTGTGCTGTGTCTGTTTTCCTAGATATCCCATAAGCAGGTGACTGGCATGTAATTATTGGAGCATTTTCTCTCTAAATGTACTCATCATGGACCGCCATCCATCCATCTACGTAGCATTAGCCAAGCATAACATTTCCAGCTGCACCTTGAGATTGGAAAGAAAGAGAATAATGGGGAAATCCAGAACTGCTTTATCATGGGGAGAATCTTAGGTTTTAAAGCTTTTTTATATATATATATTGACTCATTCTTATGGTACATAATGTATAATTGGATGTATCGGTCACACTTGAATTCCTTATATTTTATCATCTGTATACCACACAGGCCTCCATATTCATACTGCTACACTCGCATGCACTCACATACAGTGTACATACTGTCACTGTCATACACATTCTCACATTCACACACAAATAATACACAACCTCTATCTTACATACAGTACTCGCACACTGTTACACACACATAAAAACACACACATAACCTCTCTTTTACATACATACACACAAGGAAACACAAATACACACAACGTATCTTTAATACACACACAAAACTGTTACAATCAACCTCTCTTTTACATACAAACACACTTATACTCACAAGGGAACACAACAACACACTGATACACACACAAAAAGCACACATACACATAACCTCTCCTTTACATACAGACACACTTACACACAAGGAAACAGACATACAGACAACCCCCTTCTTACAAAAGCACACACAAAAGACACTTGCACAAAACCTTTCTTTTACATACAGTTACAGCCTTACACAAACAAAAACACACATTTAACCCTTTTTTTACAGACAAACACACAAAAAATCTACATGCGCATAATTGCTCTCTCGTACACATTCACAAAATCTCTCTTATACACAGACACACTGTTACAAAAACAGACACACTCAAACACAAAAAAAAGAAACAATTGTACACACAACACATGAAATGCCCCAGAATACCCAGCAAATAAAAGATGGCCACAATCATCAAAGAGAAAATCAGCACAAACCAACAACAATTAGCAATGCAACGTCAAAAATAATATTTTTATAAATATAGAAATATGGTTAATAATTTATAAGGGCTCACTACATATGGTTAAAATACCACATTCTTACGTTGTTGAGACTTATGCTTCAAAAGATAAGTGCGACAGAATGTCTCTGTGTCTCTAGTTATGACTCTGCCATCTCCTAAGCCCTATCCCAAGCTGCTTCTACCTCTAAAGTCCTGAACTAAGAGCACATTCTTTACAGGAAATAAGCACTGAATTGGCTTGAAAACTGAACAACATGGGGTGCAACACTGTAACAGTCAGTAAATGTATCTAGCAGAAAAATGAAGAAGAAGAAAGTTTGTCTCCCCAAAAAAAGACATAAAATGAACATAAGGGGAAGGCACATGACTGTCCTGGGGCTGTGGGCTGCAAAACAGTAAGGGATTGGTTGTAAGCACAGCGATTGGGCATTGGTTAGGATAACGTTATATAAAAAATTGTCTTTATATATACAAGGGGTTGGGCCATAAGGAGCGTGTAGGAGGATAGGAGGAAGCGGAAGCAGTACAAAGATTTTCCCTACCCCACCCTCAATGTAGTTTTATGGAGACATCTAATATAAGTGGCTGTCACAGCTGATAATTGACGGGGATAGAATCAAGGCAGAAGGATCTGTTTAAAGGAATGTTTATGATGGGCATTGGGGTCTCCAAGGAATTTAGTGGTAATTTTTTAACCCAAATGTACTTCTGTGGCTGTCAGGAAGCTACGGGTCTTTCGACACAAGTTACGCTCTTCTGACAAATATTGGTTATGTAAGCGGTGGCCATTTCGCCCACAAAAACTTGGAGGATTTGGTATCTGATTTTCATAGTTGTATCGCTGGTGGAGGGCATCAAAAGGGAAAACCTATGCATTAGGGATATATCTTTCATGTCTAGCTCACTATAGGGTGTGAGAGTGGACAGTGTAGAATATCTAACTGGGTAGCATAAAACCCCACCAGGAGCTTAGTGGCCTCAGGGACCTAGTGTAATCTTTATTACAATCGTATACAAAG
Organism: Pipa parva; assembly: GCA_019650415.1. NCBI lineage: Eukaryota > Metazoa > Chordata > Amphibia > Anura > Pipidae > Pipa > Pipa parva. The sequence goes on from WMED01003276.1 coordinate 18,062, forward strand.
TCAGAGTTCATCAAGGGTAGGTTTAGGGACCAGGGCTTAGCTGCATCTGCGAAGGAAGCTCTGTGAAGGTCCATCCAGAGGTTGGAGCCACTCAGAATCCCTCCTAAGGATCCACATTGGGCTCAAGTGATATCTAATCCACTGGATGTAACTATGGTGATTGCATATACCTGTATTCACTACTTTCCCTTGTTCTGTATTGTAACTTCTATATGAATGATATGAATGTGAATGTATACTCCTATGATGCTGAACTACAACTCTCTGCCTCCTATGTTTAAATAAATGTGTGCTGTGTTTTAAGCAAGAACCACTGGCACCCTATCTTTAATATATTAGCTCTAATGCACCACATGTATCTTTAATGTTTTAAGCCTACTCTAAAGTGAAAGCGGGGCCTGTGTCCCTCAGGGTTCTCATAGCCTGGATATTTGCATGGGAATGTGTACACATGAGATGTAGCTACTTAAAATGCACCTGTCACCTCAAAACACCTCATATTAATTTAGGTTGTACTAATGAAATAAAAGTTTTGTAAATATATATGTATTTTTAAAAAATGTACCTTTATACAGCGTTTCTCTCTGTCATCTTCCCTGTCAACCTGACTTTTCTTTCCTGAGTTGGGTGATGATGATTGACAGTATAGCTCCTCCAATCAGATCCCTGCTAGATCGTGATTTAAGGGATCTGACTGGAGGATCTATAAGGGTCAGTCATCATTTAACCCTGTCCACCCAACTCGGGAAAGAAAATTCAGGGAAGAGGCCAGAGAGAAACACTGTATAAAAGTACATTTTTTAAAAATACATATATATTTACAAAAAATGTTTATTTCATTAGTAAAACCTAAATTAGTATTGGTTTTGAGGTGACAGGTGCACTTTAATGGTTATTAGTACATTCCATTCACAATAGCGTTACAATATGTACATCAGTTTTCATCTTTAATCTTTACCACATATTATGCATTCTTTGCAGTCAGAAGCAATACCTCACATTTAGTGATGTGCTCTTATATTTTACATTCCACATTTATAACTTGTCTGCAAAGGATCAGCAATTGGCTCCATTATTTGGCTGAACAGGATGAAATCTAGCATGTTCATTTTCAGCATTTTTGGTTCTGTCAATTCATTGATGACAAGTACCACTTGCATAAGCATTATGGCAATTCTGTTCTCTTACTTCGAAAGAGAAAAAAAAAAACATGAATCATGTTCTTTCAAAATAATCAATGTATTTACTGCTTTGTTTCATAATGTGCTGCACTTAAAATCCAATAGACTATAGAGTGAGGGGAAGAAAAGCAAAGTGACTGCAAATGTTCCAGAGTGATTACAAATGATTCCGTGTTGGTCCTCTCTTTGAAGTTTCCTACTATGAGCTATGCAGAAGTTATCATATAGGTTCATTCTAAGCCACCTGAATAAATACAGCAGTCAGCTCCTTTCTTGCATTGGTTAGTTTGTCTTTCATGATGTTTTGTATCTTAATTTTAGAGAAACTTGTGTTTGTTTTTTTCCTAATATTCCTACACATTTTATTAAAATATTCTTTTTTACCTCTACTTATAGTTGGGAGGGCTTTTCTGTGAGCAGTTACACATACAAATATTTAGTTTTTGCCATGGTCTTCTCATGCTGGGAAGTTGCACCACCTTCAGTGCAATGTGGGAACTGCACATTTACAGAATACGAAACCCTTTATCTTCAATAATGAGTTGCAGGAGCTATTAATTTTATTTACAAGGAGCTTTTTTTTTTTTTCAGTGCTGGTTTTAAAATCTAACAATAATAATTACAGAATTATTGACTATAAAATTGTTAATATGTTTTTTTTCACAAGCAATGAATTTTTAATATCACCATATAATATATGACATATAGGGAGGAATTCACGATACTCCTAAGTGATGTGCGGAGTGTTCGCCTCACTTCGAACTGACTGATATGCGCTCGCTGATGTCCTGCACGCAGGCATCGCATCAGCGAGCGCATTTAAGGGATTCCAGTCTCGGTGAGACTGGAATCCCTTTAATGCGCTCGCTGATGTCCACGTGCAGGACATCAGTGAGCACAGATCAGTCAGTCCAAAGTGAGGCGAACACTCCACACATCACTTAGGAGTATCGTGTATTCCCCCCATAATGTGTATGCAAATTGCTGTACAATATATAGGGAATACAGTTTACCAAACTGTAATTTAGAATTATAAAAGCACAGAGGTTTTATGACCATATAGAATGCTTGGCACTATGGGTGACTTGATATACTTAAAATGTTAGTGCTTGCTGATGTCATTGCTTTATTCAGAATGATATCATACAAGGTGTTACTTTGGCTTGTTCTATTGATTTGTTTGTTTGCTGACCACCACCTTCCTCTGGCCTGGATCTTTCCACTTTGGCTAAACTTAGCTTACCTTGCCTTTGACTTTCATTCATGCATCTCTGCTGACAGTCTTGACCCCTGTCTGTATTGTTATACTTCCACTACACCTCTGTTTCTTGGCCCCCCAATTCTGATTTAGTACAAAGAGGTGCAAAAGTCTTCACACACAGGAAGGTATCAATTGCAAAACTGGTGGTGTTGCTGCATTTTACTTCATCAAATGCATCAGTCACTGTTGTCAGTCAGCAGTCTTCAATTTAGTTTATTCTTTGTGGAGCCCTATTTTAGCCTCTGTAGTGCCCTAATTCCATATGTTACCCTCTGGGAAATGCCTAGATCATGTAGGAACACCAGTAACCATTTACTTTACCTGTTTGGCTTTACTAATAAAACTATTTTACAAAGTTTATTCTATAACTGTTTTAATAGCTAGGGATCACTTGGATGTCTTCTCTTCTCTTCTACTTGAGGGACTCACAAGGACCCTATAGGAACCATGTGGGGGTTCTACTTTTCTCAGAAGGACTTGACCTGGGTCTTTTTCACCTGCAGCAACACATTTTTTTTGCAGACTCACAGGACAGTTGAAAAATATTCCCCTATAGAACATAGTCTTACAATAACATGTTCACATATATTATCATATTAGACCTACTAAATCAGGAATGTCAAACTCATTAAGGGCCACTTTAACTTTATGGTTGCCCTCCAGATGGTGGATTGTAATTGTAAGCCTGTATAAATGTTCCTTAACAGTAAAGCAGAACCTGTGATGGTGCTGCTGCACACAGCCAAGGATTACCGCATCTGCACTGCATCCTCCCTCCTTTTCTCACTAAGTTTAGTTCTTCTTTAAAAGGCTTCAGCCGCTGAACTTTACATTGTCTATAGAAAATCATAAATGAACAGTCTCATCGTTTAAAATAAATGAAACAGGATCACGCATCAAACCTTCCTCCTCAATACTCAGTTCTGCTTTTGGCCCTTCCTTAGGGTTCTTGGCCTGTACCTTTCGCTTCTTTATAGAACATGTCTTTATGATGAGTTCATCATAAGCGATTGCTGATTTTCAAGTACATCAGTGTTTGAATATATATGATATATAGATTGTACAGATGCACATAAAATATATGGTAGAAACAAGAATAAAGCATTGGCATGTCTTTTGTTATCTTATCATCAGAACAAGGTGTGATTCAGGCAGCTTGAGATAATCATGGCTTTTAAACACTATTATTTAGAGAATGTCATCAAATCTTCCCGTAATGTCTCAGTAATAAGTGTGTTCATTTTACTTGCCAAACCTTTTTATTTGAATCTACTGCCGATTTAAAAACACTGGGAAAGACAAGAAGCTCAATATCAACTAGATGTGTTCTTAATCACTGCACTAGTGTATAAAGTTGTACATCATATATGATGGGGGGGCGGGGAACGTGTTAAAGCACCTCCCCAAACTTTTGTCTGCCCTCATGTGCCAGTGTGTGATAGGTTTCAATAAGAGACAAGGGGGGATAGTAATAAAGGTCATTTCGACCTATTCGCTGCAATTCAATCTGTTTCTCCACTTTTCACACATTTTTTGATTTCCCACAAATAATGTAATGCTGAATAAAATGTGTTACTATCCAAAGAGATCGGTATTGATAAATATCGATACATTAATGCCACTACACTTTACATTACTTTCAGTGGAGCTCCTTTTCCATCAATATTGATATCACTCATCTTTTCTTCTGGGATTCTAAACCATCTCCATAGGGAATAATGGGTCCCAGAGCTGTTACTCTCTGGCTCTGGGAGTGGTTTTAGAACCACATAGAATAGGACAGGAGCTTCCGGTTCCTGGTAGTGGCATTGTTAGTCTAGTAGAGATTCGCTGCAGTATTAAAGGAGTCAGAAGCTTGACAGTGTGGCAACAGAGTACCTGTATATTTAAAATGGTAGAACCAAACTTAGGTAAAAGAAGTACCCAAGTTAGTGATTTAAAACAGAGGTCCCTAACCGCCGGTCCGCAGACCAGGACCAGGCCGTTGGGGTTTTTCAGCCGGTCTGCAGC
>WMED01003277.1:0-22511 GCA_019650415.1 Pipa parva
TGGGCAGGCGGCGCCCCTAGCATTTGCCTACTCTGCCTAATGGCAGAGCCGGCTCTGGGTGGGAGGAGCTGCAGCACTGGTTGCCAGTCATGAGAAGCATAAGGGGAATCATCACGAGCCAGCTAATTACAGCACAGATCATGCTGTGACTGTTATCAATTGGCTCTGGATAAGGTACCGTAAGTATTTTAACTGCTGTTTATTATTTTTTGACTTTATTTCTCCTTTAAAGGGGTACTATAATGCTGATATAACAGCACACATACATATAAAACTCCTTTATACTAAGCTAATTGCTGACACAAATAGTTAAAAAAAAGGTTTAGAGAAGAAATAATACTTGTAGTTTGCTTTCCTTAATTTGTTTTCTTGAGAGCTGACATTTTCTTCCCCCTGCTCCTCCTCCTCTTTCTGTTCTGTAAGTCAGGCAACACGAGAATAAAAAGCTGCCTGACTGCTATTGGTTAAGCAGTGTGCTGACCTTTTGGCTGCATAAATTAAGCTTGTTTACAGGAGATTACAGAGGGAAAGCTGACTTGTGCACATGTGCTAAGCAGTAAGTAGGGCAAAAATGTCCGGGGGAAGGTACCTTTTCATGGAAAACTGGCCAGTACATGTCACGCACACATTTCCTGGTGCAGGAGTTTGTCAGTGCTGCCTACTCAATCATTCTGCGTCACATGAAACAACTACTAGGGAGAAATGCTTCTCACTAAGGTATAGCACTGCATATGTAAAGATGTATTTTGACTATAGCTCCCCTTTAAAGAAAAAAAAACATGAAATGGGCTTGTTTTTTTCTTACAGTACAGCCAGTGTACACATATTTTTTTTTATTTGGATACTGTGTTTATGGAAAACTGTTATTTTATCCCCCCTCTCCCCATCCCTGATTGCCTTCTACTGATTTTCTCTGCTGAATCAGGCAAGAACAGAATATATTTCTTAATAAAATTAATGTAACATATATCAAAACAAATATTTTTAACAGTTCTGCTGTAAGAAAGAGAAGGCTCCTCGTGGGATTGGATAACCCCTTTAACAAGGAAGCTATGCTTTTATCATGACTCAGGATAAAGATTTTCGGAGTGCCGTGTTGCCTAAAACTGATTTTATTAAACACAAACATTATACCTTCGTTGTATGGATATGTCTGTCACAAGATATGGTTGACCTGTTTTTGACAGGAAGGAAGTAGCTGAAGTCACATGACTACTTACCTTAAATGTTTTTCTATGTGAGCCCAAATCATTGCAGCATTAAAAAAAACAAATGCATTGTCCCTTTCCTTTTTTTAACATTAAATTATGCTTTGCAGGCAAAAATTTTACTATTTTTTTAAATTTACATTGGAGTCACATATGACAAACTATTTAATAACTTTGCTATTAGAAAGTAAAAACAGACTGGTGAATACTATATCTGCAGCTAGAAATTTTTTTAAAGCAGACAAAATAAAATGCAAAAGTATTCTAAAAACTAATTTTCTATTCTTAAAGCTAATTTTGCAATTACGCTATGCTACGTAAGTAGATTTAAATGTATACTATAGCACCTGTCTTAGGATCTGTCAAACATACAACCAAATACTGTAAAACAAAATGCAATTTACACATAGAATTTTCATAACAGAGATATGCAAAAACAACATGATTTTAGAACATTGCATTTTTATTAGCACCAGTATATTTTCTTAATAATTATTGTGTCTCAAATCTGTAATACCGATATTGTAGTGTAATCACCTTTAAGGATGCTCCTTGAATGGACACCTTTTGAAGTGACAAGAATAGTTTAGTTACATTACATCAATCTGTTTTCCACCCTTTAAAAGGTCTGATCAATTAACCCTTTTAAGTACTCTTTCAAATAAATTGCCCTTTTTAAAGCAATGCTAATGTTATTCAGTAGAAATAATTCACTGACAGTTTTATGTGACTATAGATTCCAGCATAAGTAGGGTAATGTATACATTTACTACCAACACAGCTAATATAGAGACCTAAGTGCATTTTGCAGTTCATGCAAATGATTTTATAATATAATCCATTATATATGGTAAGGTGATTAGATAGATAGATAGATAGATAGATAGATAGATAGATAGATAGATAGATAGATAGATACAGATAGATAGATAGATACCCTTGGCCTACAGACAGCTGAACATAAAGGCAGAGTAAGAGGAAGATTGATAGCTAATAGAAAAAAGATTGTATCCCATCCAGCAAAAAAATAGTTGGTTTGTATGGACCTAGTCCTGGACTTTTCTCATTCCTGCTGGGTTAACTGCCACTGTCCTGACTGTATGGACCTATTACAACAGCATTTGCTTCTTCTGCTCTGTTCCCTGCTGGGTATGACATAATATACCCTCTGTTGTAAACCTCAACCAAAACTATTTCACTCATGCTGGCTAGGATTTTCCTTGTTTCCCAACTACTGGTCTGCAGTTACCATTTTACATTAGAAGATGTTGCCCCAACAAATATTACTCAACAGACTGTGCTTCACAGCAACATAACATACCAAAAGGTAAGTGATAGCTGATAGGGGAGACTTACACATGTTCCCCACATAAAAATAATCCATTGTCAACACCTTCATAAAGAGTACTGTGCCTTTGTATGTTGCCTAATATTTCAGTTTTTGCAAAATTACAAATACCAGGATTTTGTTTACAAGAAGAATTGAGAAAATTAATTATACAAGGTGTCTCCAAACTGCGGTGCAACCTATGATATTTGGCTGCAAATATAGCTGAAATTATTATTGTAAAGACCGGTTTTATTTGTATTAGAAGAAACCTAAAGCAAAGGAAATTAGTGGTTAAAAAAAACTAACCCTCACAGAGCACATCTCATGTAATGTATAATATTTATCTATTTATATTCCCTGTAGGCTGTAGCACAGGGTTGGCGAACATTTTTGGCACGGAGTGCCTAAAAGGTGACATCACTCACCAACGCATCCCCCGAAATGCTGGTGCTGGTGAGTGACGTCATCCCGCCTGCATCGGAGGGAGGAGAGCTCCCCCTGCGAGCAAGCGCTCCTTCAGTGCAGGCCACAAATGCGGTCTAAAACTGTCAAATTGGGTCTGCAGTCTGTACTGAAGGCGGGTTTGATGAACGCCTCGCGTGCCAACAGAGAGGGCTCTGCGTACCCTCTTTGACACGCATGTCATAGGTTCGCCATCCCTGATGTAGCATGTAGTACTGTAGGATTCTAAAGAGAGCAATTCCACTTAGCCAGGAACCTCTTCATTTCACATTTCACCATGAATAAAATAAGAAAAAACAAAACAAAACTCCACAAAATTTGAAAATATACAGGAATATGTAAAAACTTTATCAATTACCGTGTCATCATGGGAAAGGATGGTTGTATGTAGAACAAAAGGAAAGTCATTGACGGTTAGTTTTGGTCCCAAGTGAGAGGTCTGGTAATTATACACCATGCATAATCACTACCCATAGTTCCAAATGGTTAATGCCATACATCAACATAACAAACAAAACATGACTTTTGGAATAAAATTGCTTCACACATTATAAAAGTAAATCAGTGAGAAATTCAATGAATATTGATTACTACTGACTAGAGTACAAAAGGTATTACAATTTTGCACTGTCATAAATATAGTTTGGGGTTGTAAATACGAGCCATGCAAGTGAATTTACAATACCACTGTAACTATAAAACAACATTATTCAAAAATGTATTCTTAGGCTATTTCATGCAAGGTAGATAAACAGAATATTTGTATGTAATGCTATCAAGGACGTGTGTATATCTTTCCTGCTTAATGTTACAATGAACTGAGAAAATCAATTCATGCTGTAAATAGTTATTAAGGCAAGGGAGAAAAAAAGCACTTCTAAGTAAGTTCCATTAGTGATCCAACAGAAAGCGGAATAACTCATACACATTATAAGTCTTATGTTTCATAACTCCACTCTATAAATCTAACAGTCGGCAGTACAGGCCAAATTTGTATAAAATGATTTCAATGCTTTGCATACGCAGTTCATAGACATTCAATGACAAAGGATTAACTCATTTAAGCAGGGGCTGCACTGTACAAGCTAAAAACTTTCTAAAGGGTCAAGCAAGAGATGTAAAAAGAAAATGTACCTCTATTAGGCATAGAAGAACAGAGAAAGACTTGTACATCTAGAATAAATAATACTATATAAAACACATTATCGGTATCTCCTTATTAAAGGGACACGGCTGTTTATCATGAAAAACGTGTGACCCATATGTCCAACTGCATTTGCCAGCCACCAAAAGTGTAGCCAGAAATTTCAGCACTTACAGTAAATGTGCCTTGAGTTTTTCCCTGTGTAAATATGTGTTTGCCTTATCAGGCTTGAGGCTGCCATAAAATCACCCTTTGCCTTATACATATGCACTTTATTTTTTTAAAGGTGATTTATTTTTTACAGGCTAAAAAGTTAGTGCCTTTGATAGAGGTTCCTGGGACCTGATGTATTAACCACTGCTGTTTTTTTAACTGATCTACCCGAATCCATACATAACCCTGAGATTTTCATTGACTAAAGTGCGAATTCAAATTCACATCGCTGCAATTTGAGTCACGTCTCCAAAATAGTCGCAAATTCACTTCTCAGTATTGACTAAGTGGAGAATACACTTGACAAACGGGTGGGCAGTGGTGATTGCTGTCACATGTGTAGTGTAGTCAGTCAGATAGAAGTAGGATGAGAAGTGGAGGGAGGCGAATTGAACAAGTGAAGGGCAGTGACATCAATCTCATCACATCCCACTAACTGTATTCTGTGACTATTCTATCTATTTCTATATCACCTTGTCCCTAAATCGTGTTGTCATTTAGTTGCAGTCACCATTGTTACTTTTGAATGAACACTCGCCTTACGCAATAATGGAGCCCTGCCATCAACTCCCCAATTCACCAGTCTGAAGTCAAAGTAGTTCAACTAATCACATTTGCACCTTCGCACCACTCCACATCTTAGTCAATAGTAAAAGTACCTGTTCACGCGCATGCAAAATCATGCGAAGAGCTTCATAAGTTCACAACTCGCGCAGTCATCCGAATTTCTCATGTATTTGCCACATCGCAGAGTTTTCTCAATAAGGGAACATAGGGATGTGGAGAATAGATGCAAATTCATAGCTCTACGCGACTATTCAGACTTTAGTAAATGAGGCTCTTAGTCCTGGCACTGTGCCAAGACAGACAATCATGGCATTTTACCTTTACTGTCCTTTGATAAATATTTGCCTTACTGTGTGTTTTGCAGAAATGTCTTTGTCAGTCATTTGATTTCCACTTATGCACCAAGATATGATGTAATACACAGAATTATGGTTTATCCTTTTGTCCATAAAAGTGACTTTGCCAACATTATGTTACGTTAATCAAAGCCCGTGAACACACACATCTGCTGTAACATAATACTGTTACTTTTAATACTGTATTAGAAACAGTTGTTTGTTAACAGATCCAAATTTGTAAAAACTGTTTGCTGTTAGCTTTTCTATAAATAAACCAGAACATTCTATTTTTGGAGTGTTTCTTTAAACTAACATCAGACTTCTATTTAATAGAAATATATATTTTACACAAATCTAACATTACACACATTCAGTACCAGCCCCTTTGGAACTTGTAATAGAATTTTCTTACACACTCACATAGACTAAGGTAATTCATCAAGAAGTGAAGTGAGCTACGATCCGTTCGGCTCACTTCGCTAATAGTAGTAAAAGAGTTGCCTCGCCGAGACGGGAATCCCTTTAATGTGTGTGCTGATGTCCGCGTACAGGACATCAGCATGCGCATACTACTATTAGCGAAGTGAGCCGAACGGATCGTAGCTCACTTTGCTTCTTGATGAATTACCCCCTAAGTCCGATTAATTCAGACTCTAATTAGTGTAGAATTATATCTTTGGATTGTGGGAGGAAACCTAAAAGCACAGAGGAAACTCAGAAAAACACAGGGAGTATATAGGAAACTGGCATGCGATGATGTACTGGGTAGATTTGAATCTAGCACTCTAGATCTGGAAGGATGACATCACTGCACTTCACTGGGGAAATTCACATCAATTTGCATGACTTTGCATCCTACTTCTATTCAATTGACTGTGTCACACAATGCATCAGACAGTGTCCATCACTGTCCGCTTGTTCAATAACCTTTATAAATAAGGATAAGTGAATTTGCAACTATTCTACAATGCAACTTGAATTGTAGCAAAGTGAATTCATCCTTTAGTCAATATGGTCCTACGCCGCCAACATCCTCTTTTGCTATGATTATAAATAAATATAAAATCCTTCATAAACAGGTAAATGTATCTAATGGCTTTAACATAAAAAATGGACACAAAGTAGTTTTGCATTCTTTTATTAACAATTTATTATTCACTTTGTGTCCATTTTGCCCCAGCTGTGGTTGTTTGGTGTTTAAGACCAGGTGCAACTGATGTATGAAACTTAGAAGGCTTTTAACACCTATTTTAAGAAGTGAAATTAACGCCTTAAGCAGTTCCAAAATATTAGAAATTTTCCCTTTATATAAATGACTAATTATATTAATCCATTTATTGTGTTAAATATAAGGTATGACAATAAGCAAAGTAGTAAGATTGTAATTCATTCTAATGTTATTACTTAGGAACTTGCACCTACGTACTTGCTCACTGCACCCGTTCATATGGGCATATTTATCAAAAGGGATCGTTTAGGGGGGTTTATTCATGAAAGTCCAAACAGTTGTGAAAAGTCCAAATTCACATCCATTCATCACTTTTCCCACTTCACAGTGCTTATTCATCATACTCTATGTCAGCAGTTCTCAACCTGTGGGTCGAGAACCGCTGCGGCACCCGGAAGCGGCTGCAGGACCCTCCTTATAAGGGTTCCTGCGGGGTGACATCGGCCGAAAACGTCACCATGTGATGAGCGTACATGATAACGTTTCGGCCGAACGTCACCATGTGACGCGCGTACGTGATGATTTTTCGGCTGAATGTCACCACGTGACGCGCGTACGTGATGATGTTTCGGCCGAACGTTACCACGTGATGCGCGTACGTGATGACGTTTGGCTGAAATGTCATCACACGGTGTGCGGTGACGTCAGCGCCCAGGGTCGCGGTCTCATAAAGGTTGAGAACCGCTGCTCTATGCTGTAGTATTTGTGTCCAATTCAGATGCTTACAAGTGGCTGTAGACTTACAGAGAGGGCTCTTTGCATTACTTTGCGTGCATGTGCACAGATAATTTGGTTGTTTAGCAAGCATTGAACTGTATCGGAGTAGTGAATTCTGCTATGAATAATGTGTCGATTTTGCCTGTTTGACCTCGCCAGATCACTGTAGGGGGATGGTGGCAGGGCCTCTGTTTCGTATAAGGCAAATGTTTATTCAAAAGTGACAATAAAGATTGCGATCATATGACGACATGAACTAGGAGTATGGTGACAAGGAAAGGGATGTATTACTCACTTAATACAGTTATTGGGACACTGTGAGGATGATATCACTGCGCTTCATGGGTCGAATAAGCATCACTCGATATCCTATTAGTGTTTGACTGAATATGACACATTCTACTAGAAACCACATCCGACTCCATCCGTCATTAAGTGAATGTGTTATTTAGTGAATAAGCAGAATTGAAGTCACGAACATTGAAATGTAGTGACATAAAGTGATGCAAATTCACTTTGACAGTTGAATTCACAGTTTGATGAATCAACCCCTTAGCTTTATTTCTGTTAGAAGCATACAATACCATGTTCATGAGTAGCGGTGTGTATTTAATTGTTTTAGCTTACAGAAGTATTTTTTTCATCATATATATATATATATATATATATCAGTGTGTGCAAAACATTCATTCCCACCTATCTGCATTTATACATATTAGTAGGGGTCTAATGAACTGCTTGCCTTGGATGAAGCCTTCTACATACACTCCATCTAGTGGTCATAAATAGATATCACCGTTCTATTAGAATCTGTGGAGCTTTAACAGAGGAAAGCAATATACAGTAGAGAGTCATACTAACAAAAAGGGGCATAGTTATAAATGAAGTATTTTAGATATTTCCCAGTGTTTTGCGTTTCCTAGTGTCACTACTGGCTTCTTTAGATAATTCCTATTGTTTTGTGGCTATCTGGCTTTTTATTTTTCCATTTCATAATGACTAATTTTGATCATAATCATAATTTCATAAATCGATCATTTCAATTCAGAATTTTTTGTTTGTTTGTTTGTTTGTTCTACAATTTTACCCATAGGGAAATGGGTTTAGCAAGGATTGAGGTGACATTTTAGATAGAAAACAAGTAAATTGTAATATTTATAATATTCATTTATACCATTAATGAAAAGTCAATCATTAATCTGATGAGATCAATGTATCCACGTCAAAACCTCTTCAAAATATGTAAACCATGTGTAAATTCACATTAGCAGCAGTAAAACAAACATAAAGTAAAACGCAGCAGTAAATCTGCAGAAAAACTTGAAGCTTTCATTCCATGAACTGGAAAAACAAACATAGTAGTGTTCAACCAATGCCAAAACACAGTATTCTGTATAGATGCAAATAAGCAGAGAAATATCATGTTTTCTCACCTAATAACCTAACTTCAAATACAAGTAATGGCTACTGGAAATAAATGCCAACTGCCTATAAATTGGGGATATTTTCCTTTTATAGGAGTAGTGACATCATTACTATAAATTAATTTCTCTTGTGTCTTGCCTATTGTTTTCAAGACTTTTCTTTATGCCATGCTTTTCACTGGGGCTTTTTTGATTTATGTTTTGTTTGTTTTGTTGTGGTATTTATCAATTAATATATATATAGGGTGTGACATAGCAGGGAGTGTTTGATTATAAAGATAAGCAGTAGAGAGTTGGAGGTGGAGTTGTAATATTAAAGGACAAGTAACAAAGAATAAAAATGAAGATTGTTATGGCAGTTATTCAAATACAGCACTGGTATAAATGTTATCAATGAATTCATGCATGTTACTGATTCCTGTCTGTTTATATTTTTACTGATGACAGCCATGTTGTTAAGCAGACAAGCTGAATATCATACTTGATAGGCTGCATTTAGAATTTTTGAAAGTGAGAACTCATTTTTGGTAACAATAAATTCTTTTGAGGCATTTTGTTTTTTTGGTGTTACAATGCTTTTAAAGGAGAGTTAAAGTGCACCTGTCACCTCAAAACTGTAATACTAATGTAGGTTGTACTAATGAAATAAACATTTTTCCAAATATAGATGTATTTTTGAAAAATGTACCTTTAAGCAGTGTTTCTCTCTGTCATGTTCCCTGTCAGCCTGTCTTTTCTTTCCTGAGTTTGGTGGGCGTGGCTAAATGATGATTGTCATTATAGCTCCTCCAATCAGATCCCTGCTAGATCAAGATTTATGGGATCTCATCGGAGGAGCTATAAATGTCAATTATAATTTAGCCCCGCCCACCTGACACTCTGGAAAGAAAAGTCAGGCTGACAGGGAACATGACAGAGAGAAACACTGTTTAAAGATACTTTTTAAAAATACATATATATTTACAAAAAGTTTATTTCATTAGTACAGCCTAAATTAATATTAGCTTTGAGGTGACAGTTGTACTTTAAAGTCACAAGCTGGCTGGCATGCTAAATGTGCCCTTAGGTAAGCTAATTGGCTTATCTTTATACTGCCAGAGTTCTCCATTGCACACTGAAATGAAGAATTCTGGCAGCTCATCTTAGAAAGCGGGGAGTTTAGTATAGTCTCCTTGGCCCTGCAGTGGGAACGCTGTGCTCTTCCTTTTAGTGTTAGAACAAAGTGCTCATATGGCTATAGGAAAAGCCCTCTGCATGCCTGAAAGGGCAACTGGCTTATCTGTCCTTTAAAAATATGCCATTTCTACAGAATGTACTTTATGTTTTCTAGCATCTAAAACCACACTTGATATATTGTATATATGGATGTATAATTTTATTTATAAAATTATTTATATATTGGTTGCTGCTATTTTTTTTTTTCTAGATAAGTCATAGCAATCACTTCCCAGAGATACACTCCTCCCAGAGATTTGAATATTACACACATATTTATTTACTTTATTTAAATTTTCTCCAACACTTCAAAGAGATTCAGCCCTTGCTTCTGTGGGGTTTAAAATTTAATTTACCTATTCAGTGTTACATAGATACTGAACAGGGCTAATTTAGTCAGAATTGTATTAGCCATTAGTATGTTTTTGGATTGCAGGAGGAGACTGGAATACCAGGCCGGTTCTAGCACTGGGCGATGTGGGCGACTGCCCAGGGCATAATCTATTTGAGGGGTGCTGTCACCCACCACAAACTTACCTCCTCCAGCATTCCAGTGACGCTCCTCCTCTGAGCGCCGCTCCACAATGAGGTTGCATTCCACTTACCTCATTGTGGAGCGGCGCTCAGAGGAGGAGCCTCACTGGAACGCTGGAGGATGTGAGTTGGAGATGACGAGTGGGTGTGCACCTAGCGGGTGTGTGCGCACCGGGGGGCAGGGGGGGTGCGGAGAGGCAGTTCGGCCAGGGCGCCCATAGGGCCAGAACCGCCCCTAAGGCCAGAACCGCCCCTGCTGGGAGAAACTCATGCTAACATTGGGAAAACATATAAACTACATGCAGATAATGTCCAGGGTGAAATTACACCAAGAACCACAGCACTGCAAGGCAGCTATGCTACTCACTGAAACACTATACTGCCTGTGTTGTACACATAAGGCAATCATCTGCTTTCTCACTTAATAGTTGGTCAGTATTGCAAATGACAACAATGTACTTTAGATGACAAATCAGCAATGTGATTCTGCTACAATTAAGGGCCTAATTCACCATCGTGCGAAGTGAGCCACGAAGCGTTTGGCTCACTTTGCACATGGTGTTATGCGCATGCTGATGTCCTGTGCGCGGACATCAGCATGTGTATTAAAGGGATTCCCCTCCCGGCAAGAGCACTCGAGTCTCCTCGCCGGGAGGGGAATCCCTTTAATGCGCTCGCTGATGTCTGCGTGCAGGACATCAGCGGGCGCATAATACCATGTGCGAAGTGAGCCGAACGCTTCGCGGCTCACTTCGCACAATGGTGAATTAGGCCCTAAGAGTTAGGAGAGAGGCCAAAAGATTTTAAAACACACACAATATATAAGTAAACAGCATCATTTCAACATAACACCTTACTCACATTAACCACTTCAAGCAATCATTACACCCATGAAGCTTACAATCTAATGGCTCTGTGCAGTCATGCAGAGTGCCCAGATTAAACCAGGAGAAGATTAGCAAGAACATACAAACTCCAAGAAAATTAGACACCCTGAAGAATTGAACCCCATGACCCTGCTGCTGAGCCATCATAACAAATAGCTTCATCTAATGTTGTTGATTTCTACTTTCTGTGCAGAGACAGAACATCAGCAGTCAAACCTCTTAATCTTAAGTTCCCTTTTATCATTCTATTTCAATTTAAAAATGAGATGTTCAAAGAAGTGAACCGTTCATCCCCAGATGTGAAACTTTTTTTTTTGTGAGCTCCACTGGGGTGGGTCTGATTAACTCCCAAGAATTATTAAAATCCTTCCTTTGAAAGGGGGTGGTAAAACTTTTCCTGTGGAGTTAAATAACTGTAACCTATCATATTTCTCAAATAACAGTAGACTGCCAGAGGTAATTTTCTTAATAACCTTTTACCCAGGGTGGTACTATTTTGCATACTGCATATGCAGTCATTTAACTCAATCTATGATCCTAAAACTAAGGGACTATTTAAACCTATGTGGGGAGGAGGGGAGGTTGATGATTTAAGGGACTGGGCAAAGCTCCTGGGGTTGTAGCTGATCTACAAGGCCTGTGGCATGGTGATGAAGTGACTCTGGCATACATTTTATCATGTATTGCTACACTGTGGCCATACTTCCATCACAGAGTGAAATCTTAAGTAATGGCCTTTTATGGCAGCAAAACTGGAGGTTCGCCTATAAGTCCCTGCCAGATTGGCCTAGGATGATTGAAGATATGCAGGACACTGTTAAAGCAACAGTGAACACATGGGCCTCTGAGAAGTGATTAATTCTTAACTGACTCTGTGAGCTGAGCTGTGTTTTTAGTTATGATTAGATATCATGTCGCACAGAAAAGCCATGTGTTACTTTAGATGCCTTACGCTGTGCAGAGATCGTCTCCTTTAAAATGTTTTCTGCTACGTTTATATTTATTTGAAAAGAAAGACAGCCTTCCAGATCTTTAATGAGATGCTGCAGTCTTTTTTTCTTTCCTTTTTTTCTTTCTAAAGAGGTAAAATAATTTTCAAACACAGACACACAATGAGTTTATTTATTTAGAAACTTGTTAAATAGAGTCTGGGAATTCAAATATTCAATGTTGACATTGTGCAGAGCTGGCCATAAGCCAAACTCAACTTTCTCCCTCTCTTGAGACGACCAATGAACCAGGAATTTCGAATTTTCTCCTCCCTCTTTACTAACTAGGTAAAAGTCATTAATTATAAGCAAAACAGTATCTGAACCATAATCAAGTAATAGGATCCCAGACTGTGCAACTACAAAGGTTTCTAAGTGTGTTTAGCTGTAAGTGCAATAACCCAAGTAGTATGTCTGACATTTGAAATCGATTTTCATAAACAAACCCTTCCTCCTGTTGAAATGTTATTATATATTGCCTAAGTGCAATGCATTTTTTTTCATGTTGTAAATGCAACAGTCACAACACAATGTTCTGCCATCTTCACTACGTAATAATCAGTTTATCGTCAGAGTACCAAATGTTCAAGGAAGGAGCAAAAAGAACTTTGGTGACAGAACATTTAGTCATTCTTCAAAGAAAATGCAAAGTATTCCAAAATGATATTCCATGATGTAACATTCATATATACAGTATTCCCCGTTTATTTAACTGATTATTGCTTTAGTTTCTATTAACAGTGCTATGGGTGCCCAGTAGCTTACTGGTTATACTGCACACTCCTCTGTAAACCATGTGCTTTTTTCATTGCCCATTATGTTATTCAGTGCACTGCATAGACATTAAAATGCATGGCCTTCAGCAGCACGTTCAAGCGAAGAGAGCTACTCTTGATTATTACATCATATAAATATGTGGTGAATCTGGGGGCAGAGCCACAATTTGTCAAGTGTACATGATTCTGGCTGTTACATCAGCTACACTGCACAATGTGCAACTGTTCAGTGTCCAAGGGGGTTATTCACTTAGGTGCGAATTCGACTGTTGATAGCAAATCCATGACAATTCCCCCATTGCAAAGTTGCGACAATTTTTTAATGTTAAGATTGCGACAATATTCTGATTATAAAGACGCAACTGCGATAGTAGCAGCCTACTGCAACTGTCTTTAGCTGGCAAATTCACACCTATAAGCAATAATTCGAACTTTAGTGAATAACCCCCTTCAGTGTCTAACAATTGCACTGCACAAGATTCAGCAGCTCAGTTATGCATCATCAAGCTGAAAGTCAGTCTTTATAATTTTTACACAACTGCACTCTGAACAGCCTTCAAACAATTAAGCAGCAGTGCTTAATATGTTATGTGAAATGGGAACAAACTAAATTATCATGGCAGCTATAAAATCTGCACTTTTTATGAAATACGGCTTAAGGCTAGGTTCACACTAGCGTATGATGAGCAGTGCATCATACGCTAGTGTGAAAAAAAAAAAAAATACACCGAGCATATTTTTCTATTGTACTTACCAGTGACAGTGTCAACGCTCCCTTGGCGTTCACAGCACTTCCTGTGTGGCCGCATTTTGGTGCAGTGTATCATACACTGGCCAAAATGTGACACACAGCATTCCGGACCCAGCGTATGTGCATTATACGTTAGTGTGTTTCCCCTAATTTGCCACTTTAATCTGGTGAAGTAAAACTGGCAAATGGGGCATAGTACACTTTGCCAACTTTGCTTTGAGAGATGCTTTATAAATAGCCTAATTACCTGCGCACACACATGCAGAGTGATGCCAAGAACTCTGTAAGTCCATGAACATCATAAGTGTCCAAATTTACGGAAGATAGGGAAATGGTGAATGGATGCAAATTCGGACCTTTACGCAACTGTCCAGACTTTCATGAATAAGCCCCTTGCTTTCAGATTTTCTAAATGAATGCAATTGTCACAAACCTACAAATATTCATAATTCCATATTACATAGTAACTTATTTTATAAGGCTGAAAAAAGACACAAGTCTATCCAGTCTAGCCTATGTTATTATGTACCCCAAGATAATAGCATTCTTTGTCTGTTATTCTAAGGCAGGGGTGGGCAAACTACGGCTCGCAGGCTGCATCTGGCCCTCCAGATGTCTTTGACCGGCCCGTGTAAGGATGTAAAAACAGGGGGTGTGGCCAACCACCGTAGGCATCAGCACACTATGCGCAGCGCATAATATGCTAGTGTGAAAAAAAAATACAGCTGAATGGAAGCCAATAGTACTTAGCTAGTTCTGAACACACTAGCGCATGATGCACATACGCTGGGTCCGGAATGCTGTTTGTCACATTTTGGCCAGTGTATGATACACTGCACACAAACTGCGAACAAATAGGAAGTGCTGTGAACGCCAGGGGATGGCCCACAGGGAAGCTTCCCCTCTTGCCAGGTGATGTCACATAACAAAGGAAGTGAACCCCCCCCCAGAGCCCTGGGGCCCACTGGGAATTCTCCCAGTGTCCTGGCAGGCCAGACTTACTGAGTAAGGAGGAGAGAATTTGCAACTAATGCAGCATAGCGGCCCGATGTGAGTAGAATTCCTTTCAACAGTCAAGTTCTCACTTTGATGAACAATCCCCCAAAGCTTTATGTGACGCTTATGTGATTTTTAATATTTGTTTCATCAGTGAAAATATTTGATTTAAAGAAAAGTAGAAATTATGTATTTCAATAATGCAAAGAAAAAAAAAAATTTGCCACTTAAAATTCTAATAAAGACAAAGTGTTTATAAAGAAATTCTATCCCAGGTACAGTAATAATGAATGCATATTTTCAGATGCAATCAAAACAGTGCAAAGCCAGGAAGAGAAAATATGCAGTGCATTGTACCATCACATGTGTGACACAGTCCAGTAATGTGTTTACACATACAGAACAATTTTCTGGATATTTAAATTTGCTCAGCAGAAACAATTTACAAACTGAATGGTTGAGAAGCTGGGGGGTCTAGTGTTAATAAATGGCACCCAGATCAGTAGAAAATGCCTGGCGTAATGGATACTGTTTACAATACTGGTGACATCTATGAGTTGGATAATGTATTGAGACTAAAAGAATGGAGAAATTGTGTTCTCGAACAGCTATTTCCTTAAGCCCAATAGGGAAGTGTAGCCTGGTTACATATGCAGAACACTATCTACTATATATCAACTCATTTTATATATCAATATAGAAATATAATCAGCTCCACTCAATCTGTAATACATACAACAGAGAAGACTTTTATAATATTCCCGACTATATAAAATATGGAAATTAAAATTAACAGTGAAAATACAGGAATACTGGTCCCATTTTGTAAACCTATTATTAAATAATATACTGTCAGGCAATTTCACTTTGGGGGATATTTATCAAGGTCGTTTAGACCTATTCACCGTAATTTGATCCGTATCGCCATTTTTTTTTCCATTTTGCCACAATTTAGATCTCCCTCAATTTATGTAGCGCTGAATAAAATGTATCGATATCAATAAATAGCAATGCGTTAATGCCACTACACTTTATATTGCTTTCAGTGGTGCTCCTTTCCCATCGATATTGTTATCACTAATCTTTTCTATGGGAATAATGGGATTTTGGCACCCTCGACCAGGCAAACACTTTTCAGGGATAAAAAAGGTTAGAAGGGGCTTAATAAATAACGATATGTGTGATATTGATATTTTTGTCCTAAAGGTATCGATATAGCAGGAGAAAGGTTTACCAGTTTCAATAAATATCTCCCAAATTCTCTTCTTTTGTTTTAAATTTATTTTTAGTAAATGTGCTCCACTTAAATGACCAGTAACACCCAAAAAAAAAAATTCCCATTTGGGATTGGAATGGGAGTTTTTCAAATACAGCACTTGTACAATTGTTATCTTTGAAGTTATGTTAATCAATTTATTGCTTTCTGTCTGTTTTATCTTTACTGATAGCAGCCATGTTGTTAAACGGATCTCTCCAGTTCCATTGTTTTCTATCGTATTATAGCATGCATTGAATATACTGTATAGTAACTATAAATGAAATTCATTTTAATTTTTCTGGTGCTCTTTTAATTTGCAGATCCGCAAGGAGAATGCTAACGAACCATGTCAGAATATGGCTTACACTTACAGCCTAATTCACCATTGTGCGAAGTGAGCTGCGAAGCCTTCGGCTCACTTCACACATGGTGTTATGCGCCCGCTGATGTTCTGCATGCGGACATCAGCGAGCGCATTAAAGCAATTTCAGTCTCGGCGAGAGCACTCGAGTCTCCTCGCCGGGACTGGAATCCCTTTAATGCGCTCGCTGATGTCCACATGCAGGACATCAGGGGGCGCATAATACCATTTGCGAAGTGAGCCAAAGGCTTCGCAGCAAACTTCGCACAATGGTGAATTAGGCTGTTAGGGGGGAATTCACCATTGAGCGAAGTGAGCTCTGAATCCTTCAGCTAACTTCGCACATGGTGTTATGCGCTCACTGATGTCCACGTGCAGCACATCAGTGAGCACATAACACCATATGCAAAGTTAGCCAAAGGATTCGGAGCTCACTTCGCTCAATAGTGAATTCCCCCCTGATTCTTAAGGATAACAATTGTCCATCCATTACTGTTTAAATTTCATGTCTGTTTAAGTGCACTCTGGATGTCATTTTGCCTTTTGTATGCACATTTCCCTAATGATCCTATCCAACAGGGTTGGGGAACCTTTTTGCCACTTCGTGCCAAAAAGGTGATGTCACTACCAGCGCTGTCCCCCAAAGCGCCACCACTGATGAGTGATGTCATCACGCCTGTGCCGGGAGAGGAGTGCGCACGCGTCAGGGGAGGAGAACTCCCCTGTGAGCTAGCGCTCCTTCAGTGCAGGCCATGGATACGGCCTGAAAACTGTCGGATTGGGTCCGTGGCCTTTACTGAAGGCAGATTTGGCTACGACTCAAGTGTCAACAGAGAGGGCTCTGTGTACCATCTTTGGCATGCGTGCTATATGTTCGCCATCCCTGCTATACAACATGGTTTGGAAGTTGCCAAACAGATTTCTGCAAACATGATTTAAAAAATATTTTGCTATTGATCAGTACTGCTAGTGTGAGACTGGAAAAAAGGCAGTAGTAACTAAAAGGTAAGGCAAAAGAAAAGAACAATTGATGTAAAATGTTGACAGTTTAGAGGAAATTGTAACAAAGGAATAATCAAGCGTGATAGATAAGTGCTTCAGCCTATGTCTATGTGACAGCTATTCTGAAAACGTTTTTAATATACATTTATCAAAAACATGATTTTTACTGAACTTCCTCTGTAAATTCTACATGGGCTAATTTTAAAGCAAATACTTTTAGTTTTAGGCTATCCATAATTATAATAAACTAATCATAAAAACTTGCCTTTTACTATGTCTCTTGTATTGACGAGCAGATCCACTCAGTCCTATAACAATTAGTTACCTAGAGAGGACTGGGAATGACTTCATAAAAAGCAGTTAGGAGTCTGTTTAGATGTGGCAATTCTCCTCCCTTTTTCATTAAAAACAACTATACCAGAAAATCCCATTTGGCAAGGCAAGCCAGTTATCCCTACACAGTACTGTTTGTTTTTCTTTATCATGGCTGCTGCCATATTTTATCTGTTAAAGTGAACATGTCAGGTCAAAACTCGAATACTAAATTCGGTTGTACTAATGAAATAAACGTTTTTGTATACAGTATATATATATATATATATATATATATATATATATATATATATATATATTATTTATTTATTTATTTATTTTTTTAAATGTACCTTTATACAGAGTTTCTGTCTGTCATCTTCCCGGTTAGCCTGCCTTTTCTTTCCTGAGTTGGGTTGGGCGGGGCTAAATGATGATTGACATTATAGTTCCACCAATCAGATCCCTGCTAGATCATGACTTAAGGGATCTGATTGGAGGAACTTCAATGTCAGTCATCCTTTTAGCCCCACCCACGCACCATTTGATTCAAGTCGTGCATCGGAGCAGAGAAGAAGCAGGGAGTTTGCTTCTTTTACTACAGTTGTAGCTGAATACTTTTAGAATTCTGCTAAAACAACTCCCTGCTTCCTAAAAATAGTCTGTTAAGTGGACCTGACAGGTCGACTTTTAGCATAGAAACCAAGTCCTAATGATTTATATGGAACTTTAGATAATATATAATAGTGTCCCAGAAAGCCCAGTTTAAAAGAAGGCTGGAACCAGCAAGTAATGAGAATACAGAAATCAATTATAATTAGGACTTTACCTTCAAATAGGATATTTTACAAATACTATGTAGTACTAACTGCTGGGCTTAACCAAATGGGATGTGTTGTTTTTTTTTTGGGGGGGGGGTTTACTGGTTCTTTAGGCAAACAACCTAGCTGCACTGATTTCTATGGAACTGTAAATAACAGTATATAATAATAACATACAATACATACAATAATATCAGTGGCAGCCCTACAAGGATTGCAGCAGTTACATTGGTGACTGCGACCAATTCTTCAGGGGGATCCACCACTACTTTGCAACCCCTGTAGTGTGTTGGGGAGGGGGGGCCCAGGTGCACCTTCACGAAGTTCTGCCCCTGAATAACATGTATTAATAGGGGGTCCCATAAAGGCCAATTTATAAAAGATGGCTGCAACCAGCTGAGAGTGAGACTACAGAAATCAATTAAAATTAGAAATTCGACTTAAAAGATGACATTTTTACAAGTACTGCATTTGAAATTGGACTTGCCGATCTAAATAAAAATTTTCTTTTCTTGTATGACTGGTCCTTTAAATAGAGCGTAAAGAATATGGGCATAACTTACTATGAACAGTATTTCTATGTATTTTTGCATTTATACATAGAAAGAGTAGCTGCCCTACTGCTTCAATTAAATGTCTAGCAGCCATAAATATGTGGTTCTTTTCTTCTGACATCACTGGAGAATGCACAGCCTAGGTTGGAAATACTAAGCAATAATCAGTGTACTCCTTTTCTACTGCATATTAAAGGAAAAATAAATAAAAAACTATAAAGTGTATTTTAAAAAATATTTCCTTTAATACGATGCACAGGGCACTGTAAGGTGATTGTTGATGAAAATAGCATCATTTAATTTGAGTACTAAAATCTTCTACTGATAAACAGCTGTTGTTTAATTGCTAATCTGAAGATCTTGCATCTGCATCTCCCTGTATGCAATGAAAAGTTTATATCATTATAATAGATGAGATTGCACCCCCCTCACTCAGGCACTTTAAGAAATCAGGTAGGGGACAATATAAGCTGGCCATAAAGATAATATTGCAATGAGTATATTGTTTATACTTAATATACAAATATAAACATAAACAAAATATTCAGTCCTTTGTTACCATCAGTATATTTAAGTGTATCATTCTTGTATTGAAAAGCATTTTGCCACACATGTATTTTATTTCTTTTGATTTTTTTTTTTTTCAAACCTTTGCCAAACATTTCTTCAGACTTGTCAGGTGTTATTATTATTATTATTATTATTATTATTTTTACACAAATTTTGATACAGCTGGGAAACAATATTATTGATTTCAATTCACTTTTTGTACCTATTGGATTGAGCTACATGGAAGTCACATATTTTTAGTCTGAATTGGCTGAAAACTGTTCACCCTTCCTGAACTGATTTAGAAATTCCTGTGGCACAATTGTGAGATGAAAATCAGAGAATGTTGTCAATATTGTATTAAAAAAAAAAACAAGTAACACGCATCAAAATGAAATTTTCAAACCAAGTTTTTTTGTTTTTTTAACATTTTTGGGGGGAAATTGTTGAAAATTGTTTTGCAGGAATGCAGATTAAACTAAAATAAAAAGGACAGGGGGAACATATTTTTCATTTTTAGAGATATACCTCTTATTGTCAGTTAGTAAGGACAGACTAATGTGTGTCAGTAAGGAATGATATGTAGATTAGTGAATATATATATATATATATATGGCTGTTATCCTGATATAGTACTCACAGAATGTTCCCAGCAATGGCTGTTGGAATTGCCTTAAATTAGGAAACCCCTTCCTTCCTTCCAATCACACAGCCCCCTTTTTTGCCCATGAAACTTTCAGAACTTTTCATATATATATATATATATATATATATATATATATATATATTAATATACCTTCAGGTTGTTTTGCTGACCACGTGGTTTACTGAAAATGGCAGTAGAAAAAAAACTGCCAATAGCAACAATGTGACAGCTGTGTATCTGTGGGTACAAATAATGAACCTGTTACTAAACACATTATATGTAACTAGTGGCAGTTACATGTAACTCTGTTGAATAAGATACAATAGTTAGACTTGGGACAGATCAGCAATAACAGTGGCAGGTGTGTAGGTAGCAGGAAAGGCATTATAAAGAAACACAGTCACTGGGAGATATTTACTACAGCCATATTGACCATTCCAATTAGCTTCACCCTGATTCGCTGTCAGTTTTCATTTCCCTGTACTTTTCAATTCTTCTGATTTATAAAGGATCAGTAAACATGACTCCTCATCGAAATGAATTGTTATCAATAAATATCAATCGGTTTACAGCAGCAAACTGTGCAGTGCTATTCTATTAGGGCACCTTCCATTTCAGATCGATATTGATACTGACATTATTTTTCGAGGGGAAATCTTTTTCGTCTATGGTTAAATGACAGGACCAATTCCACAGGGAATAATGGGTTCACGCCAATCTAAAAAGGGGCGAACATTTTGGTAATAAAAGCGATAAAAATTTGCTTTAAACAGCTTAGTAAATTGGTGAAAACAGCAATATCAATAAAAATAAGCGGTTTCTCCCACATTAAATAATTTTCTACTTTAGTAACTACCCCACTTAATGTAATGTTGATGTGTGATGTATCACAGGACGAGCACTTGTTACAAATGGCAGAATTCAGGTATGGCAGAGAGGTGGCAGGGCAGAAGGGTTAAAGACACATTTTCAACATTAGTATATTGCCAGGAGTGACCCAGGCAATAATAAACAAGTATATGGTTCACAGCCACCAAATTGTTTACCTTACATTCAGTGTGGAGAACCTGATAGCTAAACATAGTGAAGTGAATGGGAAGGCATATGTGGTACCATATGAGGCAAATTAATAGCAGGACTGGGCCAAGTACAATAAAGGAGCAGTGAGAACTAATGGTACAGCAAATAAACTGTGTGAGCCTGGCACCATTTCACTGCTTCAAACACCAGCTCCAGATGGACTATTAACTGTGCCAGGTCTGTAATGCCAGGGCACAGCCAGGCTGCTGGGAACATGTCAGGGACACACAGGGCTGGCTGTAATTACCCCAGATAAGACACAGTGCCAAGGGGCAAAGGTCACATTAGTGTTTCATATGGGCAAGGTCACTGGCAGACAGGACTGGAGGAGAAGGCTGGGCCAATCGGTACGTCCTAATATACTATATATATATGTACTGCCCTGTATATATTTATATATATATATATAGAGAGAGAGAGAGAGAGAAAGAGAGAGAGACCCTCTAAATCTCTCCCCTCCCCCATACATACTGTTACTATGGGGGGGAGCAAATAAACAAGGACAGAGAATTCATCATCCCACATCAAAATACATAACAGGGGGTAATAAAGAGACAGGGATATCAATGGGAAATAATTATCATACTTTAACTCATAGTGTTATAACGATGTATATAAAGAGAGAAATAGAGATGATATAATAAACTTGATACATGAGTATAATCAGAATATGAAATTAAAGATATAACTGGAGAGACAGAGAGAGAGAGAGATGATATAGAAGGTAGACAGACAGTGAAAGGGACAGACTGATATCAGAGACAGAGAGATAGACTGATGAGTGATAATAGAAAGACAGGCAATAGAGAATTAAAAATGCAGTAAGCGAGAGTTGCATATTGCAATACCAGTGTCGCTGCATCTGCTGTAGAAACTGCAGACTGAGGGTTAATATCTGACGTTTATATTGGAGAAGTAAATAATTTGCTCTGGTCGTACACTGACACCTTTGTTAATGAGCATTATGTGAGCGATAATAATATGTGTAAGTAGAGCAGCCTATAATGGGCAGAAAATAATCAGGGCAGGGTTTATGGGAGAGTGTTAGGTACCTGCTTGTGCCAGCCTTATACCCCCAATCCTGTGCCATCTGCACCCACTAACAGGCATAACCTGCTAGTGTCCATGTGCCCATCACATAGGAAAATC
>WMED01003278.1:0-22510 GCA_019650415.1 Pipa parva
TCCCTGGATCAAATTCCCACCTTCAGTTATCCAGTACCCATAACTTGTAATGTTCTTACAGTGAAGGAAAGTATCCAAACCAGTTTTGAAATCTTTAATGGAATTAACCATAACAACTTCTTCAGGCAGAGAGTTCCATAACCTCACTGTTCTTACAGTAAAAAATCCCCTTCTATGTAGATGCAGAAACTTTCTTTCTTCTAAACATAGAGGATGCCCCCTTGTTATACTTACAGATAACAAAAAATCATTTTTTTTCGCACTATTCCAGTACAGTTTATACCCTAAACTAAAGCAAAAAAAAAAAAAATAAAAAATGGCGAGGGATATCATTAAGAATGGGGCGAAACTATTTAACGATTTCAATTATTTTGAATTTTTTATTTTTAAACCATTGGATTTTCACCTTTGTTAACCCCAACCTCCTCCCCTCAGTAGTCACATCATTAGGATAACCGATATGTGCCTTTCTAGTTTCTATAGTAACAAGTGGAAACGCTGCCTGATATTAGATATCCCAGTTAAGGATCAATTACAGGGTATATCATTTCTTTTTCGCTTGCATCATCCATCCTAGATAGCATTTAATATTATGACTGGAGAGTAAACAGGCTGCCCTGATGCTTTTGTTATACAATCAGAAGAAAATGCTTTGTGGGAATTAACCATGAGCGCTGAGGAGAAGGTTCGTATTGGTTCTCTATGATGTAACAAATGGGGGTTCGCTTATGTTTTTTGAAGAATTTTGGAATTGTAGCCGGGTTTGAATAACTTATTAAAGAAACCCTCTCGATTAAAAATGGAATTATAGACGATGTCATTGAAGAGGCGGTGCGCTGTTATTTAAGTTAAAGTTTTTTTTTAAAAAGTAAAGTTTAGTTTTGACTTCATTTTGGGAAGAAAATTCTAATATTTCTTGATAAATAACACACTGTGGTTCTTGTTGGCCATGGGATTTGTACATCATTCTGTCTGTTCTTATTGTCTTTATAATAGAGAGCTCTAATAATCATTAAATGTTATCAGTCCTTATCTGGGACAAATTAGGGCATAATTAGCAAGTGATGAAATAAAACAGAAAGCATTTTAGTAAAATCATATTCATTCCTTAGTATATATTGAAGATTTCATCTTAGCAAAAATTTTTTTTTTTTTTTTACATTTTTTTTTTGCCTGATTTTGGTCCTTTAGAATTAAATTCATATTTATTTTGTTGCTATTTTTTTATTGTGTTTTCGACAGTATTTACACTTTTTTTTAAAAAAAAACCCTTTTCTTTTGTTCTTTAAAACCGTTGATTCGGACATAACCGTTATATCCTATCAGATGCAAAAGCGCAAAGTTGCATCAAAATGTTTGAATAATGTGTCGGAATAGGTGAAATTGTTGCAAAAACATTCTGGTTGTTTTTTGCTGTTCCATTTGATGGAGGCGGCTAACGTATCTTTCTTTGCAAAAAAACCCCAAAAACTTGAAATTGGAAAACATCTTAATGCCGTTGTTGTGCAGTGCAACCTTCCATTACTTTCTTTGTTCATTGGTTGAGTTATTAAAACTAAACATAAAAACAATGACCTCTACATTGTACTTGGAAATATGGAAAAAACAAAAAAAAAGAGCGAATTCGCAGTGCATGAAAAGGACAGAGGAACAGGACACTCTTCTTTTAATGCTGAAAGTAATGGAAAAGTGTGTTTCGGATTTTCACGGACAATAACCTGTGCGTCTGGTATTTAGTGTCACTATACTGCATGGCAAGGCAAGTGTTAAAGTCATTAAAGGATAAGTAAACTAAGTTGTATTTATGGTATTTATTCTCCCCCCAAAACATGCTTATCTAGGGGGACATTTACTAAGATCATTGGCCATTTTTTACCAATAGTGAAATTTATCAAGACGCTTTATACTTTTTTTTTTTTTTTTTTTACTAATATTCTAAGTATTCGTCGGGTGAAGGTTTTCAAAAACCTATTGTTCCCTATGGAGATGGGACAAAACATTTTTTCTAAGTCTCTGGCGAAAATATCGGCGACATCAGCATTGATATTGATATCAAAGGGCTCCATTGACACTAACATCATTTTTTAGCGGTATTAACGCATCAATATTTATCGATATCGATTTTTGTCGCTAAATTATTTTTTTTTAGATTTTTTTCATCAATTAGGGGAAAAGGGAAAATGTGGCAGAAAGAAACAATCCAAAGAAAATGGTTGAAAACAGGCAAAAAGATCGAAAGGACCTTAGTAAATACCCCCCATTAATTAGTATATTGTATGCTTGTGTAGTTTTGTTTTTATGGCTGATTGTTTGCGATAACAAGCTGGTCACAGGCAGTAATATCCATGCTGGGAATGAAACATGTGCACCTCCACGTTACATCCTGAAAATTAAATAGCGGCGTATTTTTTTAAAGGAACAGTAACATCACCGAAAATGATATCTGACAGAATAAGAGATAACACGTGTATGCTCGCTACTTTACAAAAACTTTGGCGGTTATTCACTAATGTCTGAATTGTTGCGTATAGGTGCAAACTCGCCAGATAAAGACAGTTGCAATAAGTTGCTTCTGTCGCAGTCGCGTCTTTATAATGAGAATATTGTCGCGACTTTATTATGGGAAAATTGTCGCAATCTTAACTTTAAAAAAATGATGCGACTTTACAATGGGGAAATTGTAGCGGGTTTACTATGGGAATCCGTTGTTTGCGAATTCGACAGTCGAACTCGTACCTTAGTGAATAACCCCCTTTATCTCAAGTGCAGGCTGCCCTAGGGGGCTTATTCATCAAGTGAGAATTTGAGTGTCGAAGTGTATTCACTTCACTTTGGGTTGCTGCATTCCTACTTAGACAAACTCTGCCCCTTGATGAACAGGCAAATTACCTGCGCATGTGCGCGCAAAGTGGCACAAAGAGCTCTGTAAGTCTGTGTCTGACATAATCACCTGCATCACAGATTTTGTGAATATCAGAAAGTGCTAAATAAATGCATGTTTGGACCATTGAGTGACTGTTCAGACTTTCAGTAATAAGCCCCTTTTTTCAGGATTTAATATTGAAATTAAAAAAAACCCACTTTTAGTTTAGCTCTACTTTAACTAAAAATGTCACATTGCTCCCCAATTCCTTCCTTTTAAAATAAAAATAGACTTTTGTGTGAATACTTTGACTCATTCCCGTTTCAGTTGGCAGACTGATCTTCGGAGATATAATCGCTCAGAGCTGAAAAGGCTTTGCAGTGAGTCAGAGCACATTGTGTCTGCTTCTATTAGGAGATATCATTGTGAGTTGGAATAAAACTTATTTAAAAGTAAAATATATCTGCTGTACAGAGCGTCACGGAAAGCTATTTGTGACTTTCGCTGGTGGAAGACATTGAGACGCACATCAGGTGTAGAGCGAGGTAAAGTAACTGCGCAAAAATATGCAGCGCTATGGATGCAGTGTACTAGAAATCTGACTTGTTTCGTACTAAGTCTCGAACAATGGGGAAGTGGCGAATAACTGCAAATTCAGGGCTATATGTGACTATTCAGGGGCTTATTCACTAAAGTCCAAATTGTGTATAGGTGTGAATTCGCCAGCTGCTACTGTCGCAGTCGCGTCTTTATAATGAGAATATTGTCACAGTCGTGACTCCACTATGGAAAATTGTCACAGTCGCGATTTTACAATGGGGAAATTGTCGCAGTTGCGGATTTGCTATGGGAATGAGAATTCAGCAGTCGAATTCACACCTTAGTGAATAACCTCAGTCTTTATTCAGTAAGGCCCTCAGTCTAGCCTGTCCATTCTCATGCTTTCCACTAATAAGTTCCCTTCTACTTTCACCCTTGCTGTATTCTTGCAGTGATCAAACAAAAGGAGGTGTGCTACGCCCATGTTTGCTCTTATGTATATTTGCTCTGCAAATCTTTTTATTGCTGCGCACAGGTTATTTCAGACAAATAAACCCTGTTTTTAAACAAATATACTGTATGCTACCAAGGAAAAATAACTCCTCTGTAGCTCTTAAAATGGTATTTATAACAAAGAGAAATCATTATGTTCCATTTCTAAAGGGTAAGTAAACCCTGTCTATAAAGAAAGCCCCATTTACCTATTGTCAAGCAATTGATTAAGCAACTCCAGACTCACCTCTTAATTCAGCAGAGCTCAATATCCCCCTGTAACTGCTCTCTCCCTCTCAACTAGTTCCCTGCTGTGTGTAGCCACACCCCCTCCTTTCCCAGACTTCCTCTTTCCCTCTCAACCAGTTCCCTGCTGTGTGTAGCCACACCCCCTCCTTTCCCAAACTCTCTCTCCACAGCCGACCACAGAGGCAGTGAAACAGCTTTCATCTGCACATGCTCAGGGATAGGAACAAGCTTTATATAAGGAGAAGGGAAAGGGATTCTACACAAGACGGTGCTCTCTGAATAGAGAGTGATGTCACTTGGGGGCAGGGCTTATCAGCACTATACAGGAAGAGTCTGTACACAGAATGGCTGGGGGAGCAGGATTGTTTAAACAAGAAGCAAGTACTATTGATCCCAAAATCATTTTTACAATTTAATGTTTAAGTTGCCTTTCTATGGGAGAAATTTATTAAACTCGGAAAAGCAGGATTGCACTTTTCCGAGTTTATCCTGAGAACTTAGCTGTTCGTGCGGTAAATATAGTGATATTTTTTCAATCGATATTTACTGACCAAAACTTTTTGATCATGCTTTTCGATGAAAAGGTAGCCATACATTACATTAGTAGTATGTCTACCTTTTTAATGAAAAATCGAGATTGAAAAACTCATTCGAGAGTTTCTGTCGGTAAATATCGATAGAAACAAATCTTGTGATATTTGCCAAGAGAAACTTCCGAGATCTCGCGGGAATAAACTCGGAAAACAAAATCTAGCTTTTCCGAGTTTATTAAATTGTATACATGTCAAACAGAAATAATATTTTATTCAAACTTTTCATACCCTTTAATTAGGTGTAAAGTTTGCATGGAGTCAGCTTTGATGAGAAGAATTCATTAGAATAAATCTGCTTTAAAATAAAAACTTTACTGGTGTCTCCCACCATTTTGAACTGCAGTCAAAAGATACAAAGGTACAGTGTCCCACAACAACCAATCAGCTTTTAGCCATGACCAATCAGAATTGAGACTAATGGAAGGAAATGGCTGCTTGGATCCCAATGGCTGCTTAGATATATAACTTATGTGCTTCCTCTTGTTAGTTTTAAATCAAAGGGGTTTTTGACTTTTGAAAACTGAAGAAAAAATTTGTAGGAATGTGCCTAAAACATTTTGTAAACTGTTGTATTCGCACCTGTTCCATCCACCACCGTTTGGTGTCAAATATATCACAAATATAAGGAAAGTGGAGCAGAAGAGCAAACAGAAAAAAAAACAAAGACCAATAGCAAACTCCATTATATCCAGTATCTACAATCTAAATATCAACTAAAAGAGCCAGTTTCTAATATCAGGGGTATAGCTGTAGGGTCCACTTAAGATCAATATGAGATAAACTTGTCAGAAGAAAGTGGTTAGCAGGACCTAAGTCCCTATTGATATTTAAAAAGAATTCAGCAGACTGATGTTGTTAATAACCAACTCCTTTATGAAGAACGTCTTGCTCTGCTTCATTCCCAGCAGCCTACATGGGGAAGGATTGCTTGGCTTTTAACCAGTCTGGGCTTGTAACTGAGTTCTTTCTGATGTCTCTGTTTTGTGAATGAATGCATGAAATTTAGGGTGCATGTTAGATTGCTTTCTAATTGCTAATTATAACATTATTTAATTGGACTGTTGGTGGGCACTTAGCTTTGTAGCTAGAATCTTTGGTCTTGGAATTGGTTCCTACCAACCTATTTCAGGAACAATTTAAGTAAACAGTCACAAACAGGCAAAATTTGAATAAAAAAAGTAAGGAGGTGTCTGTACTCAATTGAACAATAACAACAACAAAATAAAATGCATTTATAGTTACTATATATATTCAATCTGGGCTTCCAAAAATTCTAAATTGCTTAAAACATGGCTGCTATTGGTAATGAAAGCAAAGAAAATATTTTACTGTGGTCTCTCCTCAGAAGAGAGCTTTAGGGTGTACCATCCAATCAAATTTATGAATGTTTTGCCAGCCATCTTTGTTGTGGAATTCAATGAAGAGTTATTACTGAGTTGGTGTTGCAAAGTGGGGGGACAACCCCTTTATTTATTGAAATTATGTGTTGTCCACAACAGATTGCATGAGATTGCCCTTGATCACTTGGTAAACAACATGTCTTTTACCTGGAGTTGACACAGCACTCGAATAGAATAAGAATGTCAGGGCGAAATTTATTAAAAGCAAAAGCATCGATATCGCCATATCGAACGGGTTTTTACCGATATCGTGATATAGATACCATCGATATCGCGATATCGCAATTTTACCAATATTGCGATATCGATACTACCGATATTGCAAAATCGAATTTCAGCCAAACCATTGAATTCAATGGCAGAACGGCTGAAATACCGCTATCGCGATATCGGTAAAATTCCGATATCATGATATCAGTAATTTAACGATTTTAATACATTTCGCCCAGTCTATTTATATGTCAGACCTTGGAGTCCAGTTCATACGTGTGTGTATGTAAATAAATATTTTCATTAGTAAATACAATGGGTATCTAACAAACAATTATCTTTATTACAGGCCCCAGAAAGTGCCCATGCTATAGGAAGTTTAGAAATTGTGTCCATTTCAGAGGAAGAATTGCCAGTTGTGGATATAGCCTTTTCTTACTTTAGGTTTTTCCTTACACAAACCAAAGTGGATCCTGGACAGACCCCATCAGGTATGATTTCATCTGTCAACTAGACTGAAAAGTTTAAAGGGATATTATTATCCATCAGGTATGGTTTCATCTGTTAACTAGACTGGAAAGTTTAAAGGGATATTATCACCCATCAGGTATGCTTTAATTGGTCATCTAAACTGGAAGGTTTAAAGGGATATTATCACCCATCAGGTACTGTATGCTTTAATTGGTTATCTAGACTGGAAGGTTTAAAGGGATATTATCACCCATTAGGTATGCTTTAATTGGTCATCTAGACTGGAAGGTTTAAAGGGATATTATCACCCATCAGGTATGCTTTAATTGATCAACTAGACTGGAAGGTTTAAAGGATTATTGTCATCCCCAAATCTTTCATTTTTAAATCATCCTATTTCATATTTTGCTATAAACACTAAAGTTGTGTGATCAAAGATATGAAACTATCATACCTTTGCATGGGTTTCTTATCTGAAGATTGAGATTTGATAATGAAAACATCTTTCTTTTTGCCAGTTTGGTAACAAAAACTTTAATTTATTTTGCTTTAAGCAGTGCAAAAATTGTAGCTTCCACCTTTTTTGCCCGTGAAATATTTTGTTTTTACCATGTCTCACGTTTTGCCCACTTGTCAGCTTGATAAATATACACCTAGATTTCTTCATTAACCAAATGCTTAGGGTAAGAACCATAGCTTTGTCTTTATTTCATTTCTCTGAACCTGGTTAATAATAAATAATATGCAGAAGCACTGAAATTTGTCTGGAACTTCTCATCTAGATGAAGAGGATTAAACAGATTTACGTAGGAGACTGGTCGAGTTGACAAAGGTTGGTTGAAACGGAGGAAATTAAACTTCCAGACTTGTACTGTGGCTAGATCCTGTATCTAGTGATCAGTGATTAGTGATCTTTAACCTGTTGTTCTCAAGACAATTGCAGAAGAGCCACAGGTTGAAGATCACTGGTCTAGATGGACCAATATCCCATAATAACACAACTCCCTAGAAATAAACCTTCCAGTCTACCATATTGCCAGTGTATGGACTTCTACCTACTTACTGGGGAGGCCGTAGCACCATGCATATGCAATGTAGAGGGTGGTCCTCGCTCGATCCCTTCAAGTGAATCCACAAAAAAGATCCTGTGAAGTGTTGTGCGGGGTGCACAGGATAAAGGGCCTTCCAATACAGCAAACAATAGTAGTTCCAGCACTCCTGTATTAAAAACAATAAATCTTTATTGGTCCATGTTAAAAGTAGGTCACAATGACAAAAAATAAAATCAGCCAGTGTGTCCAGGCACCCCCTGGACACACTCAACACCTCAGTCATGTGACCGGAAGTAATTAGTGTTAACGGCAGCACTGTATCTCACTAGCGTGCATTTACACTGGGGATAGATCATACCAGCCGATTCTACTTCAACCCACAACTATTGCTTTAGACATGTTGCTGGTGCTGCGCCTCCACCTCAGGACCACCGGTAAGTTAACTGGGTATATATAGAATGTAAATGACAGGCACTGTACCTATGACTAAGCGCCCAGAGCGAAACACGTTAAGAAAAGGGGGTGCCTGGACACACTGGCTGATTTTATTTTTTGTCATTGTGACCTGCTTTTAACATGGACCAATAAAGATTTATTGTTTTTAATACGGGAGTGCCGGACCTTCTATTGTTTTTCATGGCACCCTCAAACACATTAGCTGTCCTACTGGCAGCTAAAATAAAGGGAGTCTGAAGTTCTTTATAAATCTGATTGCAAGGCAAGTAAGCTTTACCCTAGGAAAAAATCTAGTAATGCCAAAGAACCATAGTTATTGGTTAATGCATTAGGCCAAATATTGCAGATCAGTAATGTCTGAATGGCAACATCTTAACAAGCAAACAAATGAATTTCTGTCTCCTGCCACTCGATTAATCTCTGTGTAGAGTACAGTAATATCAAGCCACATGTTTCTGTGTCAAAACAAAGCATTATAGCAGGGGGAATTTTTACCGTCGATGCCTATTACCCAGAGCATGCCAGTGTACAAACTGACAGCAATCAAGTAGTAGGCTGTTGAGTTCCTGCTCTGCAGGGCATTTAGGGAGGGTGGCATGACAGAGAACTATGTCAATGGGGTTGGGACATTTTGACAATGTCTGGAGCAGTCAAACGCCATTATCCTAATGACGCTAAAAATGACGCTGCCCATTATTATGCCATTTTCTGATGGAATGCTAAAATAACCCATATTTCTACACTGGTCACTTGGTTAAAGTGATACTGACACACATGGCTTCCCCCCCCCCATTTTAAAGATCTTTTAAAGTTTGACTGTGTCATGTTTGTGTCGCTTTGTCAGTGGCTTCTCTGAGCTAAGAATCAGAGCTGATTAGCTGTTAGCTCAGACATACACATCGGATGATCAGGGATGATTCTAATCTCACGAAATCCATTGACAAAAAAAATTAACAAAAACACGACTTCAAAGATCTTTAGAATGGTGGAAAAAAACCCAAAAAACGCCAGAGGTATCAGTATGACTATAAGTCATTT
The DNA here is from genome assembly GCA_019650415.1 of Pipa parva. Classification (NCBI taxonomy): domain Eukaryota; kingdom Metazoa; phylum Chordata; class Amphibia; order Anura; family Pipidae; genus Pipa; species Pipa parva. The sequence continues at coordinate 9,365 of WMED01003278.1, forward strand.
TGTGATGGAATCGTTCACATGTCGGGGAAAAGAAAATTCATCTCGGATGGAATGGAGTGAAAGAAAAGAATAATTATAAATGACAGTGGATGGGTGCAGTTAGTGCAGAAAGTGCTGCTAGTGTGAGTTTATCCGAGCTCATTGGAAAATGATGGGGCGAGTGCAACAAATGGGCTCATTTGCAGTTATGTTTTGGCTGAATTGTTCTATGTTTAGAGTATTTAAAGAGAGACTGTATATGGATAACTGAAGAGAGCCTTAAAGGGTAACTACACTCTTTACTAACATCTCTATATTCAAATAGATTGTTATGGCACTGTAGGTAACTTGTAAAATTATTTCTTGCATTGATAAAACATTTGTGTTGTTTTGGCAGCCAACAAACAGATACGGGTTTTTGTTTGTGTAGTTTTCCTAGTATAGTAAAAAAAATACAACTAAAGATGGGAAAAAACTCCTCTTATGATGCCATCATTACTGGAGGAGAGTTATTGACTAAAGTGAGAATTTGACTGTCGCAGTGATTTCTCATCACTATGGGTGGCTACGCCCTGATTCTCTAATCCTCATTTATATCCTATTATTTATTCACTCTTTATTTATTCCCATAGAAAATCCGCAAATTTGCCACATCGCAGAGTTCGCTGAATACCCGAATATGGGGAAGCGGCCAATTCACATCTTTACGGGACAATTTGGACTTTAGTCAATAACCCCCCCCCCCTTACTGTGATATTCAAATGACCACAAATAGCTGAACCAGGCAAAACGCGGGGACATTATTCTTCCTTGCTTTACTAAGCTTCTGTTTGATCTGTATTTTATCTACCTTCTTTGCTCATTACATTTTTATTGAAATTTACTTTTACACCACGGAGTTTTGTCCCAGATCAACTTGATGATGAACATTGACCTGAACAAAAGCTTTTGCTAAAAATTAAAAATGTACGGACCAACCGATACAAGAGCGGAAAGTTTATTTTTTCCCTTTTAAATGACAGACTGGGGAATTCTGTTCATGTTTTAATTGTTTTCATTAACTTTTCAGCTGTTAAGTGTTTTAGATCGTATAATGTACAGAGTCTACATATTCATTTATCACACAACAGTAGAAAACAGTCCCTTCCCATCTGTTCATTCATATTTTCAGCCTAATTATTAGGAAAGTGTTCGACTTTAGCCAAACTTGTTACTCAATAGTAAATATGAAAGGGTGACTAAAAACGTTTTATCTTTTTGCCTGAGCGGTGAATATAAGAGTTTATTTTTCTGTGCTTCAAGACTTCACAGTTTGTAACATTAAAAGGACAATATCATGCTTGATACAAATATGAGAGGAACCTGCCTATAGACAGTTCTAATGGATGGGCAGCTCTATGTTGGCTGCAGAAGTGCCATGATCCAGGTGGCAGATTACTTGGGAAAACGCAAGGAATCTATAACTCGACCAGTTTCCTGGACTACAACCCTTTGATGACATCTTAAGAGGGTTTTAATGGAGTGGACAGTATGGAAGCTGCCACTCATATTAATACATTGCTAATAATAACTAATAGTTTTTAAAGTATGTTATCTTTTAATAAACTTTGAAAGGTTGAAGAAGGAGAATAAACTAATTATTATTATATATATTTTCTTAATAATAATTCAGAACATTTCATAATCTTTATGATACCTTGAAAACAGTAAGGCTAAGCCCCACTAATCCATACAACAAATATAGTTTGGGTTTTAGTCCTTCATTGATTGTTACAGTAAATATTCTGGAATGTGACTTTCTCTCCCTTTGCTCCTTTACAGAAAACAGGGTAAATGATGAATCCTCAAAGTGCCATCCCATTCTCCCTACAAAGTATCTCATTTGTGTGGTGGCCCTGGTGCTCCTGATTGTTCTTTCAGTAACAATCAGTCTGATTGGTGAGTTCTGTTCTTACATTGCCAACATCTGTTCTGTAGACCACTGGAAAGGAGAACTGCTCATCTTTATTTTGTTAACCAAAACAGACAGTTTTTTTTCTTTCATCTCCCATTTTTAAAATATATGTTATAGCTTGTTGGCCAAGACGAGTCACTTGGAAACATTTCTTTTATGGGATAAATTTCATCCAGTGGTTTTATTAAAGCTGACCCACTGTCTTAACGGGTGCTGTCACTTTACTAAGAATTATTGCCAAAGTATTAATTTTCTTTGTGATCCTATGTTAATTTGCAACCAGAGAACTGGGAGTAATTAATACTCAATCACTAAAAGATTTCAGACTATTAACATGCACGGAAGCGTCACAGATGGTTTGGGTTCATTTATGATCTGGAAAATGTCTGGGTTCAGACACAATAGTAATTTGGGTTGGAAAACAGAGACACGTCTTTAAGAATCCACCAGTACGGTGGCTCTAAGTGGGTCCTCTTACCAAGCAGTGGGGCATCCTGCTGCTTGTTGCTTAATGCAGAGAGGGCAGGGAACAGAAATTTGTAGAGCACACATGCCTTTGTGTAGTTTCTGATTTAAGTTCAGATCCCTCATGAGACCCACCTTATTATTTCATGCACAGCTAAGCAGTTTTTTGTTTGAAGTGTCTCCTGCCTGATATCTGCTCCTGTGTGCTTACATGTTGCAGAGACTCTTGGATATGGTTCAGTTATTCCTGCTGTACCACCACCATTATCTCGTATCCAGTTGCAGTTCAGAATTTATTGTATCACAGAATCTTCTTACAGTATAGCAGTAACCGCCTTAAACTCTGTTCCAGGATAGCTAAAACCATTTAGATGTCAATCTGGGAGCTGTGACCTGGGAGTTCACTTGCAGTAAAGTCCATACTCTCTTGTTGGGGGTTAAGGATAAAAACTGGAAGCTCCTTAGAGCTCATACCCTAGGATTAATTGATGCAAATCCTGCTTAGGTAGGGGGACCCACTGCCTATTTCTCCTGTTCCAAGGTCTGTCATATTCTACTCTTCCAGTGCATTCTCCACTGTTTGCAGTTGATACAGAGTAAAGTTAAACTTCTTGAGTTTCTGTGATTGTCCACCACAAAGGGAAGAAAAAAAGCTCAGATATTGGATCCTATCCTCATATGACATTCAGTTGACTTGCAATCCCTAGGTGAGCTATTAGCGCAACAAGATAACTAGTAGGAACAACTTTCCAGATCTTGCTAGTTTTGACAGCTCATATTAATGTCTTTCAAAGGAATGGTGGCCACAGCTGTTTAACCCAGACATGGGCATAAATTCCATGGGAATGTATTGACCCTATTTTATCTAATATCTTAGACTTCCTGTCCGCCTTTTAGATCATTTTATAGCATGCTAATAAACTGAACCTTATTATATGATTCTTTGCCTCTAGTTCATTTCACTTGCCCTGGAAAAATAAGGTGTCAATCATCCTCAAAATGCATTAAACCAACTGAAAAGTGCAATGGCGTGTTTGACTGTCCAGAAGGAGACGATGAATACAGATGTGGTAATATTACCATAAAATGTTGTCTTTTATTCCCACTGCTCTATGTTAAAGAGCTTTGCTAACTGGGTTTTTTCATTACCAATTATTATCTATAAGCACTGCCTTTACAAGTTGTAGTTAACGCTGGCACTTGTCAGATATAATCGCTGGTGCGCTATAGGTTATAACATCAGAACAAGAAGCTCTAATGCAAAGTTAGGGAAATGAACCCCCCCACAAGATCAAAAACCTATATCCCCAACAGGGCCAACAAATGGGTGCTCCACCATCTTATCAACCCATAGTAGTCAGGACAGACAGAATTATGTAGGCTTCAGAGTATTAGTCAATGAAAGTTATTTCCCACTAGGCACTAAGCATTGTAACTGAGAATTTATCAGTGTAATTGGGGTTGTTAAAAACATTTTAGGGGCACCCCATTTGTCAGATATTGGGGGGGCATGATTTGTAATGGCGGCCCCTCCCCGAATTACCTTCTATTGCTTAATCCCACTGACATTGCTTCTCTGTGCTTAATATTATCCAATCCCTGTGTGTAAGGATCAGTGTTTCTGCATTGCCCCTTTCTGGGGCAGAAGATATTCCATTTTGCACCCCCCCGCCATCACCAATAGCAGGACTAGGTATCTGCTGCAGCCTTGACAAGTGGGAGGAATAAATATTTCTTTGTTAAACTACTACTTGCTTGTGATACTGGAGTTGGCAGTCATCTTTATTCTTCTTCCCCCCTGGTGCACTGGTAGCCTTATAGGCCTGTAGCACACCTGCCGATGATGTTCTCTGGTAGCCCTGCCTTCATTACTACTACAACTAACCAACTGGGGTCTTGCTCAGTGCCCTGGGTCTCTACGACATTACAAAATTCACATTTTTTAACAACTTCTAGTGCATTCTTCCATTAATACAGACATCAATGTTAGCGTTCAGAAAGCAGAGGTACAACCAGAGGAGCCATAGGTAGTTATAAGCTGACACAGCCAGAGGTACCATAGGAAGTAATGAACTGGCACAGCCAGAGGATATCATAGGAAGTAATGAACTGGCACAGGTAGTAATGAACTGGTACAGCCAGAGGATATCACAGGGAGTAATGAACTGGCACAGCCAGAGGGTATCACTGGCAGTAATGAACTGGCACAGCCAGAGGGTATCACTGGCAGTAATGAACTGGCACAGCCAGAGGGTATCACTGGCAGTAATGAACTGGCACAGCCAGAGGGTATCACTGGCAGTAATGAACTGGCACAGCCAGAGGGTATCACTGGCAGTAATGAACTGGCACAGCCAGAGGGTATCACAGGCAGTAATGAACTGGCACAGCCAGAGGGTATCACTGGCAGTAATGAACTGGCACAGCCAGTGGGTATCACTGGCAGTAATGAACTGGCACAGCCAGAGGGTATCACTGGCAGTAATGAACTGGCGCAGCCAGAGGGTATCACTGGCAGTAACACTAAACCTGGCATATTGCAGTGAGACTGAGTGGAAGAAACTCTGTGCTCCAAGTCTTCACATCGGGTTCATGGAGAACTGTTTGCTCAGATGAATGGAAGACCTTGTACGGCAATCTGACGTGTAAGCAATTAGGCTTTTCAAGGTAAATCTAAATGTGAATGCTTTAAAAAAATGTTCCTGATTGTTAAAAGGCAACATTGCATGCTGGGAATTGTGGTTCAGCAACAACACATGTGACCATTATTTATTATTACAAATAAAATAATAAATATTAGGAGGTGAAAAACTCAGGGAAAATTCCAAAAATGAAGGAGGTTATTGATTAAAGTGTGAATTCGCCTAGCATACTGACCTCGCGTCTGTTCGCGTCACTACGAACAGGAAGACGTGAATTCATTTCTCATTATTAATGAAACAGCGGACAGAGACAGATGCGGTCACATGCGCTGTGCGGCGTAGGCAGTCGGACAATAGTAGGATGAGAAGTCATGCGGAGTGAGGAGAATTCCTCCAGTGAAGGGCAGTGATGTCAGTCTCATCATATCCCACTAACTGTATATAAATGAAAAATATTGATTTTTATATGTCACCTTGTGCCTAGTCCATGTTTAATAGACTAATTTAGTCGCAATCGCCATTGTTAGTTTTGAATAAATAGTTGCCTTATGCAACACTGCAGACCTGTCATTAACCCCTCAATTCATCACTCTGATCTGGCGAAGGCAAACAGGTGAATTCGCAGCAGTACGCCCTGCATAATCCGCTCCTTTCTCAGACTCTGTCGCATGCTGAACAGCCGAATTACCTGTGCACACGCACACAAAATGATGCAAAGAGCTCCGTAAGTCCGCGACCGTCGTAAGCGTTCGAATTGGTTGCGAATTCATCACATCACAGAGATTGTTAAATAAGCGGATTTGCAGAAGGCACAAAAGGACATGAATTTGTTCATTTACGCACACGACTGTTTTCCCTTTAATGAATAACCCCCTAAAGGTGAAATAACATTAATCATATATACTATTTCAAAATATCGACAACATTCACATGGGAGGCAGAGATAGACATAAAACATACACATAAGTATATTTAGACTCCTCAGCCTTCCACACCCCTAGAAATATTTGCACTTTAGTTCTCCTTTAAATCATACTTAATACCTATTCTTGCACCAGAAAGTCCAACAAAGCCACAGTTAATGCACAAAAATAGTAAAATATTTTAGTACATTTGGATGTTCCTGCTAATTGTATAGTGGTCATAATAGTATCAAGTGGGGAGTTATTGTTTTCAGTAAGAAATGTGTCTATAAAATTTGGCTTTATAAGGTAATACATTGTTAGGTTATACTAATAACAATAAGAAAAAATTATGCAAAATTCAAAGAAATAATTAATGAAGAATGTGCGTCACAATCTATCGTCACAGCTTGATGTGTTTTATTTGTACTGATTTTCCTAAATCATGGAATTAATACCAGTGGGTGAAGTGGGTGAACCCCCTTGATTTGGTCCTGGTACCATTGCGGTGTTTATATTTCATTTAGTTTGTGATAATGTTTTGTGTCTGACAACCGTTGTCTCCTTGTAGTTATGTCCGCTCTATTTATCTTCCGGTGGAGGCTGTTGAAGAACAATTTAGAAGTCACTTTGTTTCTGTCACGCCCTTTCCAAGGTCTTCTGGCCAAATGACAATGCTACAGCAATTAATAAACCCAAAGTAAGGAAATTGTTTGTTCTGGGGTTTGTTAAAAGTAAATGGCGGATATGTAAAGATGAAGGAATATATTGCTTCTTACAGTCCCATAGAGTTCTTGTGAAGGTCCATGAATGAAGTTATGTAGGTGACTTCTGAAAAGTCCTACTTTAAGTATAAAAAATAACCTCCTATTGCAGTGCACTCAAAAATAGCCTCTTGATGCAGTGAACTCATGCTGGTTCCAGCGATTGCCCAAGTTCTTCAATCTTGCTTCCATAATGGACTCTCTCTAGGAATCCATATCTAAATGCCTTGTAGGTTATTGGTTTGAAAGACAAATAGTCAAACGTTTGGCTAAGTGATGCTGAATGGAAACCACTGGCTCTTAGGCCAATGTCACACACAGGAAAATGCAGTCACATGTAGAGAAGTGTCCAGAAAAGTGTCCATAAGGGTCCAGAAAATGCTTGCAGCAATGTGATATTAACCTTACGTTGCCTAAACATAGGCAGATATGAAAGTGCTCCTTCTGAAATAATTGACAAAAAAAAAAAATTAAGCAGACTTCAGTTTTTTTGAACATCTATTTAGTGGGGTATAAGCTGCCCTTGCTTTCCTGTCTATGATTCCTATGGTTTGAGGTGTACTGCCAAGTACAATCTATCCTCGCATTACATGTAGACTACTTCTACCGTTAGGGTGAAGGGAAAAGATTCAGAGATCACTCTCAGCATCAAACCTTTATTGGGTGGTGGACGTAACGACATCTACACCTACACCATGGAATTTCTCAGAGATTTACTCAGAGACTCAAGATTAGGTGCTATCGATATGCACCAATCCTGTCCCAACTCTGTTCTGGTCTGCATTCTGGTCTAAACCCACCCATTTTTAGCCTTAGCTGCAGTTTCGCCCTCCGAGGCTACCCTGAAATGCAGCAAAAGGCACAAAATAAAAGCGAGTATATTACAGAATACAAACGAACCCCCTGCACCAACCTTCTGAAAACAGTTGTGATTTTAAAAACTTCCGTGAAATCCGTAAATCAATATAATTCCGTTCTTCTCTTTTATCAGGGATCATTGTTCGTCAGGAAATGTCACTACCCTAAAGTGTGTTGGTAAGTAGCAGGAGGCAATTTCCTTCCTTCCAGTGAAAACTTGGGCTCTAAAGGGATCAAAGAAATACGTTTAATTTATAATTACATATTACAAAGTACATTCTAGTGAAATCGTATATATATGATTAAAATGAATACATTAAAAATATATAAAATAATATTGAGTCTCATAACAAATGATTTCCTGTTGTTTTTATTTTTATATTGAGCCAAACAACTGCCATTATATTTAAATCAATAGGCCTTTGGGTGTCTAGTTTATCACTTGCCAACGGGACCCGTTTTTTTTTAATGCAGACGCATGAATATAAAATGTTAGAAAAAAAAATAATGTGCATTTTACTTGAACACGAGCGATAATAGAGTTAATAGGTCTGTATAACTAAAGAACGCTCTAAGCCATTAAAGGAGAGATGAAAAAAAAAGCATGAAAGATCAAGGCAATGGGGCTTATTCATGAAAGTCTGAATTGTCGCATAAAGTTGCAAATTTACCACTTCCTCATATTCGGGTATTCAGCAAATTCTGCAATGTGGCGAATTTGCCAGCCGATGACAGTCCGCACTCTATAAAATAGACGACTAATGTTGGAGTCGCAAATTTACTATGGGTATTTTCTGTTTAGTGAATAAGGAGTAGAGAGTCTAAGCGTAGCAACCTGAAGTGACGAGAATTTACTTCAACAGTCAAATTCTCTCTTTGATAAATAACCCCCCATAATGTATTTGATGGTGAAGTGAATTTACTTCTTCTTATTCACTAAGTTGTGGATTAACGTACCGGAGAGCCGAATGGTGTTGAATGAAATTTATTGCGTAGTGTTGCCTAGTCAGTCGTACAGTAACAGCTGTGCCATCAGCCCCCTAATTCACCCTTTGATTTGGGGAAGTAAAACTGCCTAATTGGACACAATACGCTGTGCCAAATTTGCTACCGCGACAGACTCTGATGCTTGATGAATAGATGAATTACCTGTAGTAAGCAGACTCCTTCACTCCCTCGGTATTGTCTGTAATCTCCCTTTTGTTCCAGTTTGTGGCATGAGGCCGAATTTCACATCATCAACCCGTATCGTGGGCGGAAACGCATCTGCTGAGGGACAGTGGCCATGGCAGGCTAGCCTTACTTTCCAAGGTGTACATTTGTGTGGCGGGTCCCTTATTACATCACAATGGATTGTAACGGCTGCCCATTGCGTTTATGAGTAAGCAATTCTCATATTTACATTTTATTGATCATTAAATTAGCGTAAGATGAAACTGAGTTTGACCTTTTAGATTCACTATGGTTCCACATTGGGTGAAGGGTTGTCTTTGTCTGGTCAGTGCTCCCAAATCCATCTTATGGCAGTATGATATAGGTGACATGGCTTAGGTGACCATTCCTTCAGTCATGCCATTTTACAACATTCAATAAAAGTTAAGATTTGACTTACCTTATTAGTAAATCTGTGATAGTTTAACTGTTGAAGTATTTTTCTGGATTTGGGTTCTCTGAGAAGTCATTCACCTCCTAGGACTGCTTTGGATTTAATTTCTAGAATGGAGATGTAGTAAAGTTGGCGGATCTTATGAGCATAGGACAATTTAGTCACCTACACCTATTTGCTAATTTAATTGTCACTGTTGAAATAAATGTATTTTGTATGATTTACTTATTTTCAGCTGTTCAGTTTAGAGACATTATCATATCGATGCCCCTCCTTTCTCACTTACTCTTCTTCAGCGCTTCAGATTGAAATATCCAGTCAAGGTTTTAAAGGAAAGGTTTGCACATTCACACTAACCAATCAGAATCCTGCAGTTGAAGAGAGTTCCTTCCCACCCGCTTTTGTTTTACAAAATTTTCAAGCGTGAATTCCCAAAATTGAGAATCCAAACTACTCAGCTGAAGTAGGAGAGTAGAGCGTGGCCTCTGTAAAATAAAAAAACAGCCCTTAGATCGAAACATATTGATCAATATTTTCAAATTATTTTGATCGTTTTTTTAATGGAAAAGTAGCCAAAGTACTTATGTAAAGTATGGCTACATTGTCCCATGTGGTACTGGGGGCGCAACTACTGTGTACAAAGTGGCAGGGATGGTGGTCTAAACCAGCTATAAAGAATTTGGGACCTGCCCTCTCCTTACAGCAGAAAGCCAGGCAAATGCAGAGAGAGAGACTTTGGGGTTTATTTGTTATAAATTAAAGGTACAGTGCATGAAAAGTTCATAGTTCTTCACTGTGTATGATTTAAACACCAATAAATATATATAAAAAAGGTGATTTGTTTATTTTTTTTGCAGTTTGTTCTCCCCTGAATCCTGGAGCGTGCAGATGGGATCGGTAAGCCGGCCTTTCGACACCCAGAATGCTCCTGTTTCTTCTGTTCCAGTAGAGAAGATCATTTACCACAGCAAGTATAAATCCAGCACAATGGCTAACGACATTGCGCTCGTCAAACTGGCCAAGCCCTTTACATTCAATGGTAAGAACCCTGTTGTGTCCTATTCAGATAATCCCAGCAGTGTCACAGTTGTTCTGTATAATGGCCCACAGGGAGGCCCCTGGTGCATCAAGTGATGTTATACTCTGGCATGAGAGGAGACCTAAGCACCTGCTGGGCAGGCCCTGGGACCTGCTAGCTTGGCCCCCTCATAGCCCCTGCTAAGGGTATGGGGACTTCTGGGAATTTTCCCAGCAGTCAGTCCAATGCTGTTTGATGTGTATATACAGATTTCTATGAGGACATGGGGACTGGTTGGATTGTAACCAATGCCTTAAAGGAAAACTAAAGGCTAGTTAGTATTAGGGGTGATTCTTAAGAAGGGGGAGGGGGAAATACCAATAGGAGTTTTATGCTCCAGCACTCCTAATGCTCTCTATAACAAGCTAATTTATTCTGCTTTGCACGCTGCTGCGATCCTCTTCACTTCCTGCTTCCTATTGGATTTCAGTGAGTTGAATAAGTGCAGAAGCAGTTTCACACCAGAAATCTGCTTCTGCCCTTGCTGCGTCCCCTATTAGTACACCAATGAAGCCAGGTTTAGTTCCTCTTTAACTGAAAATATATAATGCAGATTTAATAAAGATTTCACTTCTACTCATGGCCTCTCCCCATTACAGTGTATATATGGCAGCCAGTAAATATCACATTTTAATGTCAGAATTAATCCTGCTGCCTGAGACTTCAGCATCATTTAGCTTTTCCCCCTGTCAGAAACATCACAGACAAAGCTTATGAAATGATTAAACCATCTGATCCGAATAATGGCAAATGTACTTTTTACATTCACTTTCACTCGGAAAAAGGTTAAATACAAAACTTAACGGCAAAAAAAAAAGGTTTGGAAGATGTAAATAATATAAAATATGCAATGCAATCCTTTCCCATCTGAATTAATTTGTAAATAGTACAAAGACAATTATGGTTGTTCATTAACGTGGGCAATCTTTTGTGAGGCCTAGTTACCTGTAGCAACCAATCAGCTGTTTTCAGGAGTCTATAATTGTGAAAGACAACTTCTGATTGGTTTGCTTTGGGTTACTGGACCTCTGTATGGATTGACCCTGTTGATGAATTCCTCAGAAAACGTTTACTTTTTATACTAATTAACTTCATTATTATTGGTAAATATGGTGTATAGGCATATAGGTGGGCAGTACAGTAGTCTGTAGGAGGGTTCTTGGTGGGGCACCCAGTATTTGGGGGAACATCTCAGGGAATGTCCCCCTTTCTGTTCATTTGAGGGTTAGTCCCTAAATCCCTGTTGACTACCACTCACTACCCTGAGTGTCCATCCTACACTGCCAGGACCATGAGACACATAGGTCCACTACACATTCTGGTGGGATATCAGATTATCCAGTAGTTAGAGCCAGTTTCTTCCACCCCTAAGGTGCGCTATGACAAGGATCTATCCCGATCAAGATCAATATTAAACACTTAACTGATAGCGGTTATTTATAGAATCCAAGAAGTGATCAAGACTCACCCACTGCGACTTGGGTGGCCCCGAACTTGTGACATCAGAGAATAGAAAAGATTTGAAAATGTCCTGAGCATAATTAAATCTACGGAATGTTTTATATAACAGTAGGACACTAGGGGGAGCCCAAATAACATGACTGGGGGGGAATTCACCATTCAGCGAAGTGAGCTCCGAAGCCAAAAGAGACCAAAAGAGTTGCCTCGCCGAGACGGGAATCCCTTTAATGCGCTCGCTGATGTCCGCGCGCAGGACGCCAGCATGCGCATAATACCATTTGCGAAGTGAGCCGAAGGCTTCGGAGCTCACTTCGCTGAATGGTGAATTCCCCCCCTAGGTCGGTAAGTATTATAATATGGAATATACTGTATAAGCTCACCTGGGCAACACCATCTCAAAACTGCCATTTTTTTGCCCATATAAAAACTATTTTGGGCAATTCTGAAAAGAACAAATAAAAGCATCGACATTTGCAGGTCCCTGGCTACCTTCAATCACACTAACACTTGGGTCGATTGGCTTTTATGTCATGTGATACAATACTGACTGTTTAATATGATAGTTCTGCTGAATGACACAAGTTTTGCTAGTAGATTGTGGACCCCTGTAATCAGCTTCTCTGGTGGGTCCCAGATGCCTCAGTCTGACACTGAACCTTTACAATGAGATTGTTAAAGGACAACTAAAGTAAAAAAAAAAAAAGATATTAAAAACTTACCTTATATTAAGTTCCACCGTTGTAGTCACAGCTTCATCTGAACTGCAACAGTGAAGCTGTGACTGTAACAGTGGAACCTAATATAAGATATGTTTTTAATATATCTTATTTTTTAACTTTATTTCTCCTACAAAAATGGTCTCCTCTAAGGCAATGCTCAGGACTAAACACAGAGACAAGATTGTTAATTCTACATCCCACTGGCATTTACTGAACTCCAATCTTTTCTATCTGTGCATGCTGGCAGTTGTGGTTTATCAACAGCTCGAGACAAGAATGGGTTTGGTGTGCTCCGGATAACATTTAGACTGCTACCGTATATGATGCTACAGGCGCTCTATTAAATGGATCATAGGCGCTCTATTAAATGCATCATAGGCGCTCTATTAAATGCATCATAGACGCTCTATGAAATGCATCATAGGTGCTCTATTAAATGCATCATAGGCGCTCTATGAAATGCATCATAGGCGCTCTATGAAATGCATCATAGGCGCTCTATTAAATGCATCATAGGCGCTCTATTAAATGCATCACAGGCGCTCTATTAAATGCATCACAGGCGCTCTATTAAATGCATCATAGGTGCTCTATTAAATGCATCATAGGCGCTCTATTAAATGCATCACAGGCGCTCTATGCAATGCATCACAATGATGTAAAGCAGCGTTTCCCAAACTTATTTTTCCGTGGCCCAGTTATTTTTGTGCTTATCCTT
>WMED01003279.1:0-22507 GCA_019650415.1 Pipa parva
GAAAGACAGAAACAGCCAAGGAGCGCGTCTCATTCAACTTACATCAACTTACAACTGGAACGCTGGAGGAGATGAGTCATCCATTTTCTTCAACTTCTGTGGGGTGCCTGGAAGGGTCGGGGCTGTCTTACCAGCACCCCCTTCCCCCGTGCCCCGCAGCAACTGTTGAGAAAAAAATACAGTAAATGCGGCTGGGCCAGTCAAAGGGGGGTCCGAGGGCCGGATGTGGCCCCCGGGCCGCTAATTGAATAGCCCTGGGCTACAGTACAGTATACCACTAAAACCTTAAATGAAAGTATTCTGGGTAATACAATTGCGCAAGCAAGAACTGAATTTAGTAAAAAATTAGGAAAGATGTTTTAACAATAATGTTTATCATGTGCTAAAACAGGTTTCAATGATTTTTGTTCTGTTTTCCAAAACTGCCATGTGTATTATAAAGAATAATGTACCCTTTTCTGTAAACTTTAAGGATCTTAAAAGTCACTTTGGAGTTCCTTGACCTTATATAGCTGCAGGCATGGAACTCTGAAGTGTGTCTATTACTATCATAATAAATTACAGAAAGGGGTACATTTTCCTCTATATACTGTAAACTATGGTTTTAAAGTAAATCGTAGGCAGGATAGAGAGCTAGAGCAAAGGCAGGCATGTGGTTAAAATATTTGCAATAGTAATAAGAAAACTAAATTTATATAAAGTGTTTAGAATGTGTTGTAGGAACAGCAGCTTTAAATAAAAAAGGCCATAGTAATTCAGAGCATGTCAGATAATAAGCACATGCATTAACATAAATATGATGGATGATTTCTGTCACTGCTTTTGCTTATAAACTGTAAATATATATGATACATTTAGGGGGTAATTCATCAAGTAGCGAAGTGAGCTACGATCCGTTCGGCTCACTTTGCTAATAGTAGTATGTGCATGCTGATGTCCGCGTACAGGACATCAGCATGCGCATACTACTATTAGCGAAGTGAGCCGAACGGATCGTAGCTCACTTCGCTGCTTGATGAATTACCCCCTTACTCTATATCTGGTTTCCATAGTGTCATTAAAATATTCAGCACTGAAAGACAAGTGTATAGTTTCCAACTCAAGATTGTCCTAAAATGCCAACACAGCTGTAACATGGGTAAAGAGCAAGCAACAGGTAACAGTCTGTACAAATAGTGTCAATTTTTGATGCACATGATCAAACTGATCCAATCAGACCAGGGCTGATCATTATGTCATATGTGATCCACTGGCCAAGATCTGCAACAAGCATTGTAATGATGCAGCAAGTGGAAAAATAAATTTTTTTTATAGTGATTTATATGTAGCACAAATGTAAGCAGTCTGATTGTCCATCAGGAAAAAAGCTTAAAATCCTCACCCATTACCCCACCTATAGGATGATAACATTCTAAAAAGCAATTCACAAACTGAATGTTGAAAGTCTACTTTTTAAACCTGCTGTGTCTAACTAAAGGGTAATACCAGGTCACAAATATAAAAGATGAGAAATCTAAATAAATAAATAAATGAAAAGTGTGAAAAGTGATATTCTTAATGACTAACTCGATAAATATCCATAGCATGCTTTTAGCACGCTGTGACATCTTTATCCAACTGGTAATAACCTTCTCACCTACTGCGTTCAAAAAATGTTGTCTGGCACTCAATATATTAATAATGTGTGTTTTGTACACAAAGTCGTCTCTCTCCTGCAGAAACCTTAGAAAATGACAGATGCTACTGTCTACAGTTACACTTGGTATCCACATCCTGTGAATGACAAATGATCATTTTCATTTACATTTTCACACTAAGAATGAAAAATTATTTTGGGTACTATGACACTGGCTGTCTTTATTTTGAAAACCATGCATTAATCAATATAATGCCACAAGGTATTTTAATGGGTGTTTTATAGTTCATAACACACATCACCCTCTTAAATTTAGATTTTCTTGGATGTTTGTTTAAAAGGGGGCGAGGCTATGCTTTAGTGACAGCATGCAATAAAGTGGGTGCCATTATTCAATAGCATTCATAATAGCACACACATTGAATAATAGAATAATGGAATGATGATAGCCCATCTGCTCAGCCAAACATAAAAAAATTGCTATTATTTCTCAGACATTATAATAGTACAACAACCAATAAAAAGTGACGCCATGGCTGACGACACAAGCAGCGTTCTGCATTCTGTAAATCTACTTTCTGTAGGCTGTCAGGCATTTCAAGGGCATCAGTGTTCTACTATAGCAAAGGAATAAACTGTCTATTTGGGTTTTCTTTTTCCCAAAAGTTCAGGATCAGTAAATGGTATTGAATTCTAAAACCTACAATTAAATACTTGTGGGACAACTCTAACTCCGGTAGTACTGGGAAATGTTAAAACTATAAAAACCATTTAGAATATTTACCAGAATAAGCTGTACTTTGGAGAGTATATTGAAATAATGGAAATGTATGCTAGAAACTCATGTACATAGATTATCAGCAACAAAAAACAGACTCAGATTTTTCCATCCAGTGCCAAAAGCTACAATCGCAGATTGGGTTAGCAGAAAGTAACGATCAGGGTTAGATTAACAATTACTATTGGAAAGAGCTGCAATGCCTTATTTTAACCTCCCCCCACCATTTGTATTGATGGCACATAATATGATTGATTGCAAATACTTTTGTATTAGGTAAATACCCATTACCCACACAGCCCATTAACTTACCCATCGCTTATAATTATCCTTTCATTCACACATAATTTGGACTAATAATAGTAACATTCTGGGAGTTATATGTGTGGCCTTGTGGTTACATGTGTTACATCATCCTACTATTGTACTCTATTACTTGTGTAGAATATAAGCAATATAGAGCAGGCATCTTCATCCTCATGTTCTAATCACTACCTGACACTTAAACAGTGATATATCTGTAATACACTATGCTTGTAATTGACTTTGCTTGTACTTGGTTAAACACTTCTCCTGTGTCTGTATTATAATTACACTGTTAAATAGTCTACAGCTACAGAACCTAGCAGTGCTATACAAATACAATTATATATACATATATCTCTACAATTCAATGATCTCCTCTGAGGTTAGTACAAGTAAATCGTGACATCAAACCTTACTCGTGTTTAGCCACGTTAATATTGATGCTGTGCAAATGCCACTAATCAACTGTCCTTGGGGCTTGAAGTTTAATACTCTGCAACATCAAACACTCATTATGCCTATAAAATTATTATTTGTTACTCCTACTTTTTATTAATCATAAAAGCTTTGTGAAAGAAATGTGCATTTTCTTTGATTATTTGACCTGTGAAGACTGTTCATCTTAACTCTTCCAGAGGATTCAGCAAGATCTCTCTCTACTCACATCTATGTAAGCAGCATGTACATATGAAATGTACACCTTGAAATTCCTGATAGAACACATACTAATCTTGACCTCTCCTTATACTCTTCATTTTCTCAAATCTTCTGCCCTCTTTTGGTGTGCAAGAAAAACAAAAAAGTAATTTCTTTTTTAGACTCATCTTTTTGTGTTTGTCATTCTGGTTTTACATCCTCATTGTATTTTTTTGTTCTATTAATGTATTATTTTCTTTTCTGTTAATCTATTTACCCGAGTATAAGTAAATAGCAGTAAACCTTTCACTTCTAAAGGAACCATACGTTATGCACAGAAATGCATTAATTATTATCCAAATAGATTTTATTTTTTATCGTTTTTCATTGATAAAGTTATGATCTAGAAACACCATTCCTTTAAAGCTAATACCCATGATTTAGGGCTGATATGACTGTTGGGTTATACACTGTATAGCTGGACAGAAAAGCATTGCCGTTCACAGTATGCATTAGAATACATTAACTAACTCTGCAGTGTGGGGGATAAATTCTATTTCTCATAAATGCATCCTATGAAACTCACAGAGCTATATACAATACAGACTAAAAGCCGACCAGCTAATGTTTAACAGTTATAACATGACTTTTAGGTCAAACTTTTTGGCCCTAGTTCCTAATAAGTACAAACTGAGCATGTGCAGGGCTGCTGATCCAAGGAAGAAAGTTTACAAAGAGAATAAAGATGTCTAACTCCAGTGGCAAAGAAACAATATGGGTATTAGCACTCTGATATAAATAAAGCTAATGTATTTATAAGGAGCTGTGCTAAAGATACAAAAACCTAAATCAAAATATATATAATTACTGTAGAAACAGAGCCAAAGCTTATCTAAATATAAGAAAATGCACATGTATACAAACAATGCCTTTATTATCAGAGAATAGGGCTAAGTTACTACTCATCCTATGTGTAACCGAAATCAAGTCAAGAACACTTAAAAAACATGATGTACATTTCATATAAGAGGGACCTCCCATAAAAGCCTCAGTATATAGCCCTACATTTCTCAAAAAAATACTAGAAAGTATAAACCTGCAATAGCTGTTTATTAATATTTAATAATATATTTGAAAACCTGCTTATTAATATTTAATAAGTCAAACAAACATGTGTGCCTGAATATCATAGTTATCATGCAGGAAAGTACTTTACTAGGCCTGTATTCAGATTGTTAAACAAGACTGCGGTAAGTCACCAGGCCAGGCCGGGTCTCCAGATGTGGTTCGCCAACAAGGCTTCCTCTCACGGTATAATATCTCCAGTGGCAGCTTTACATTTATTAGTGTTCAGTGCTCTTGGATTCATGCACTTATGAGCTGATGCAATAAATCATATACATAAGGTACATTATTTCTAGCCTATTTTGTTCTGAGGCTTTAGTTGCGCTTTAATACAAGCTACAAGTACATTAAACATACACTGCTGGATTCATGTAGACAAGCCCGGTATCCTTCACTGTGTAAAACTAAACAGATAATGTTTATAGGTTCAATAAGTATGAAATAGAACATGTGCCATCAACTGCATTCTGCCCAAAAGATTAAGGACTTGGCATAAATATTATTATAGCAAAATCAAAATAGCAGACACCAAACTATAAACCATGATTAAATGGTAAGATAGAGAATCTCATGATTGAAATAGCCTAACAATAAATCCAGAACAATAGTGTATTAAAGCATGCTCATTGGAAACCTTAATTAATGTCAAATACAAAACTAAGAGTGATAAGGCTATAAAGCTGAATAATTGGCTTTGTGATTTCCTATTTATGCATTCATAATTTTAATCCTCCTGAGTAATAATTCTGAGCATGACTGGAATTTCATTAGTGTATCTGTAAAAGGATTTGTCTATTTAGGCTATTGGGGAAACGGCTAATGTTCCATTGCTGGAATCTCTAAAGGCTGCGTTGTCACAACTGATAAAACCTTGATCATTTAATAAAGATCATTAATATTCTGTTTTACTTTTCTTATTTATACATTCAGCAATAGCTTGCTATGCTTTCACATAATAAGCTGAAAATATTTGGATCCATGTGTGATTGGGATTTATATGCATGAAATGTAGGGAGTTAAGGTATTTATATGTATGTATGTATGTATAATTTTATTCACAGTATAAAGCACCACAGACTTACGCAGCGCTGTACAATTCACAATACAAATATAAGACAGACATGGGAAAAGTGCATTACACAGTACAAGTGAGTAACTTACAAGTGTGAAATCACTTTAAGTGCTAGGTTGTGATTGACACAAGAGGATGAAGGTCCCTGCCCCATAGAGCTTACGATCTAAATGATGTAGATAGCCAATATTGTATATACTGTATGTTTTTTCATTTTTTAAAAATAATATATTTTTAATTGTGCCAAATAACAAATCCCGCAGAAAGAAGTATGTGGATATTTGTGACTAAGGTGGATATTTACATTTTTTTCATAAATTTGACTAACAAAATGTTTGCTTCCTTGAGGGAAAGTATTAATTGCAAAAATAATTTAGCTGAATCCCCAGCTAACTCCTGAATCAGTGTATATACTGTGTATATATATATATATATATATATATATATATATATATATTTATTAGTTTAATCATCCTTCTAATGGTGAATACATTAAGATGAGAGACTTGTGACCTCCAGCTGAACGATTTCCACATCATATTCTATAACAATAGTTTCAACACGTAAAAGGAAGCTAGCAAATAAATCTAAGTAGTTTTGCAAATCTAGGTTTTATGTCCCTCGTAAGGAGTTGGAGATGAGCGTAGTTTAGACTCCACTACCCTATGACATTATTAGAAATATAACTGAAATATGTACTACAATCAATGTGTTTCACCTCTTCCAAACATACCTTTCACAGAGTTTACAGGTATATCCCCAAATCCTATCCCTCACAGAATAAATTAAACTAAGAAAGTGTAGACACTGTTATTAATAGTTTACCTGTACTATTAACAAGTGTAGCTGAGATAGTGAGAACAAGGAAAATCATCCACAAACAATAAATATACACACACACAATTATCGGACATATGAAAGATACGCTCCAAACTGAACCCCCGAACTTGCACAAACTCCTGAACCATTAAAGATAAGGCTACACAAGTTTGTAAGAGAACCACATATTTTACAGAGCATTCACCAACCTACATGCAGGCTTTAATAGGACATGATGCTGTTAGAGATCCAAGGTACAATGGCCCCATGGGTTTGCAGTTTTCAAACCATCTTTAATTTATAACACATTGCTAAGACTATCAGTTCATTAACTATATCCATTTTATGAAAAAGAATTGGTTAGAATCCCCACAGCTGCTAAAATATCCAGTGGATAAATGAAGCTCTGCCTTTGCCAGAAACATGTTAATTAGATCCTAGTATTTTATTTGAGTCAGTTCTGATCCTGCCTGCATCATAGTGCACACAGGATCTGGGGTACTCCTGCAGTAGAAATTCTGGGGCCCCTTAAAGGGAATTACTAAAGACATGGGGGGTTATTGGCTAAAGTCTGAATTGTTGTGTTAAGGTGTGAATTCGTCAGCTAAAGATAACTGCAATAGACTGCTACTGACGCAGTCGCGAGTTTATAATGAAAATCTTGTCGCAGTTGCAACCTTACTATGGAAATATTGTCACAGTCACAACTTTAAAATTTTTGTGGTCGCAACTTTACAATGGGAAATTTGTCACAGTCGCAGAGTTGCTATGGGAATCTGCTGTTCGAGAATTATACAGTCGAATTCTCACTTTAGTCAATAACCTCCTTGGTGTAGCTGATCGCTCCATATGGAGACTTGTAAAGATTAACCTGGACCAGACATGGAACCATCAGAATTCTAATGAAAAAGGGAAGAGGTGTTTCCTCCCATAAATGACCCAAGACCTTTGAACCCTGCAGGGCTAGTCTGGGGACCCACAGGCGTGAATTAATACACTATCATGTTTCAACACTCCAACTTTGCCTCTGAGAATTCTAAACTTAGGGCTTACTGGTATAGTTCTAAACCCCTCGCATCATTCGTCACTCACCATATACAGCTTTGGAACTATTCACCACCATCCACTGTTTTTTTATAATTATCTGTTATTTTTACATTCACTTTTAACAATATTTTTAATCACTGCACTATAACTGTGTTTTTTTATTCCATTATAAAAAATAACCATAATGAGCTCACTGAGCCTGGATGTCTCACTATCAGTAATATTTTACTACCAACAGAATTGACTCTCACATCACTCTGTGCTATTATCATACAGTATTACACTAGAGGCATTCCCCTGTTGTTTTCTTTGTTTTTACTCATTTTTACAGCGCTGCCTACATTCGTCTGATAGTTCTAAATTGGGCTTCTCTGTGGAAAAGAGGACACTGCCTTATTTATGATTCTGCAGCTTTAGTTTAATTAAGATCAAGGAAGACAATAATTCTACTTTAGAAGGTGAAGATAAATAAAGAAACAGTTAGCCTTAGGCAGTTAGGTGGGTGCTTCCATTTATTATAAAGTGCCTTCACCAACAAGCAGCCTTTAGAAAGCATGATGCTTCCTCTCATCTACTCTATGTCTAAAATAGTTTATTATGTCACAGAGTTTCATGCAGACAGCAGCTGGAATGAGAATCCTTAGAAAAGTCTTTTAATAAACCCAGTAAGCTCAAAGATGAATTGATTGGCAAAGGTCCCCTATTTTAATTGAATTATCTGATCCCTCTTCACCTCAAAGTAGTATCTGCTTCATTCAAGAAGATAATATAATGTCTGATAATTAAAATAGATGGTTATTTCTAGCTATAAAAATGTACATTTTATACCAAACACAGCATATTGAAAGATGTGATAGAATAGAAGGCAGAACATTAAGTCTATCCTGGTATAGTTGGTGGAAAAAAAGTAATATAGAAGTAGCAGCATGTAGACAACCTTCCGAAGATAAAAATAAATACACAAATAACCCTGGAGTTCTCTTAAAATTAATTCCTGTTTCCCAAGACTATCAAATATATTGAAGACCATGAAAAATCATTAAAGAAAGCAATTAAAATAAAGACATGTTTCTTATCATTCTAGTTAGTCAAGACAGCTTAGTTTACCTTGCTTCATATAATACACCATGCTTCAATAAGACAGCCAATGGCTGCAATAATATAGAGAAAATGTAAAGGGTAAAGCAAGTATCAGTCTTCAAGAAAGGACATAAATAAATCATAGCAGAGATACACATACTTTGAGGAATAAAATAATATAATAATATACTCTCTACAGTCTTTACTTGCAGTGCACATACCATCAACCTACAGGCTATTTCCTCTTCTCTCTGCTTCATTCTCTCCACACTCATGCCCTCCTTTTTATTGTGAAGCTCTGGCTACTTCCTATAGCTCTATTCTATCTTTGGTCTTTAATTCATTTGTCCTTTTGCAGCCGCAGCGCATTTGTTTCCATAATCCTTGCCTTTGGCTGAATGTAGAAACCAAACTAAATCAAATTCCTGTCAGCTATTATCCATATTCAACTTTCTTTTATGCCCCTTACTTTTCGAATCATACAAACCCCTATACGTTCCCCAAAAAAGTTTGCTAACTTTTTCAAAAGCATAGTTGATAATATTCAGAGATTCCCATCCCTCCTGGTGACACTGAGATAACTTTTTCCTCTATTTCACAAAACCTTTTTTCCTGCTAACCAGTCTGAGGGTTTTCTGTATTATATTGTATTGCTAAATTGTTCACTGTGTAGTCTAGCAGTGCTAATTCATACACTGTATTTCTTTATTGTGACAGAAAATGGGAAAATAACATATATCATTATAAGTAACTAGGCAAAATTGTATAATTGTAGGAGTAACTTCAAAGTATCAATTGAAATATGTCTTATTGTATACTTAATAACAGTTGTGATTGTCAAACTGTAATCTGGACGGAGCATATTTTACTATATCTAATGCCAGATGAAAACTTAATCTTTTTGGTCAATGAAATACAGTCAATGTAAATCTTCAATAAGTACTCTGAAATTAAGGTTAAACATATGTTACTGAGATTTATGGCCACCATAGAGATAAATGGCCATAATAAATGGATGACATATTTATTTTATAGGGATGGACCCCTGATGAATTTGAGTGTTATATGACACAGTATACTGGAATTGAGGTTTAAATAGAGCTTTAGTAGAAGTAGGTAACTTGTTGGAGACCAAACTGCTCAAAATAAGCTGACTGATTGTTCCTTGGAGACTAATGAGTGTAAGCAGTCCATTTAAAATAATCAATGAGTAATAATGTATTTGATTTGCAAGAATCTAGCTTCCATAGAAGGAGAAGGAGACTGTACCAATGCACAAGAATTGCTTTTTTTTTGGATGCTGCAAATTTAACTAAGAGAGAGCAACTATGCACTTATATGCTTTTATGTAGTGGTGTATTGTATAGAAGAATGGCCCAGTCTGCAGGGAGGGCAGAATTAAGGTTAAGTTTGTCATGGCAGCATGTCATCACCTCCTTCTGCAATAAATGGATGGTAGGGCAGGTCCATAGACAATGATTCAGGTCCTCATCTGCCTCATGACATTTCAGACATGCAGGTGATGGAATTAGACCCATTAGGAATTATTTAAGCAGGTTTGGTAGGTCCAGTGAAGAATTTTAAAGGTCATATCATGGTACAGACTCTATGTCAGGATCTTATAGGAGCTTATGGAGGTGTGAATGTCTGAGAGAATGAGACTTGAGAAGTGTTTCTACCAGTTTCCCACTCCAGATTTAATTTTAGGTAGATCAGTCTGCAGTTTGCCTTGTTTGTATATATCTTTGTTATTATAGGAGATTAAGGTGGAGTACTTAGGAAGCTCCTCTAGTTGGTGGAAGTGGTCCGGTTCAGGGAGTTTACATAAACAGCTGTTTGTGTAACAGCATAACTGGAAATCTGCAAACAGATTAGGATCCATTGTGGTGTATAATTTTTGTAGTTGCCCTAAAGGGAGAACTTTGTGGTGTTGATCAAGGACATTCAGAATCATTTTATTCCCATCACTTTTCACTGACTGAATATTGGGGAGTTTATTCTCTGAGGCAATTGTGGGGTTGTTGCAAAATGGAAGTAAGACAGATAAATTAGGCAGTAGTTTACTCATTTTCCTCAATTTATGCCATGCTTTATAGGGTAAGTAGATGTTAAAATAGGATTATTTGCAATGTGAGGCTCCCAATTTCTAGGTTTGGTGTGAAGAATGAATGATAAAGAAATATTTGGGGACATATTCTGTTCAAGAGTTATATTGGTATGCCAATCATTATATGTCATTCAATCTATTGCATGTACATATTGTGCAGTGAGCTTGTACTCAACAAAATCAGGTAAGTTGAGGCCTCTGGAATTTCCTGGTTGGGTATGTTTGTGCCAGACGGCACCTTCTTTTTATATTTTTCCAGTGAAATTGTTCTGTGATTCTGTTGAGAAGCTGGTTGTCTGCATCTTTCAACAGGCTTGGGAGCATATGCAATGGGTAGAGGAGCCAAGGGAATGGAATCATTTTTACAAGATGAGCTCTACCATGGAAAGAGATAGGAAGGGAGCCCCATGTTTTGTTTTCAGATTTGATTGGATATTGAGTTGGTACAGTTGTCAGATCTTATTGGGGAGAGTCAAACCCAAGTATTTATTATAGCTTTCGGGCCTTTGATAAAATTCTGACCCAATTTGTTAATGGTTGAGGTGTTCAGAGGGAGAGCCACAGACTTTTCTGGGTTAATTTTTAGCCTGAAATAGGTTACAAAATCATCCTTTTCGAATTTAATAACTTTCACCCTTAAAGTACAAAGCATTTCACTTCTGGAACACTGGACTTTCTTCAGTGACATCAATTTAAAAAAAAAATGAAAAAGAAAGCTCTCCAATAAGGTGTGGTATGGCAGTCTGAAACCTATTAACTCTGTTTACACACAAAGTGCTTTTTAATAGTAAAAACTGAAATAATTAGGATATTACCCAAACAGGGATTGAACTACAGAACAGAGGGGAGGGCCCCCTCCCCCTTTTTGCTCCCCTCCCCCCCAGACATCAAAGGCGCTACCTACAGATTCCATAAGTTTTCTAAAGAATCTATTCTTTTCTGATCAAAGGCGTTCTGCTTTGTGGCAATCACAACCATTGGGACTCCTATAGTTACACCATTGTACACAAATTAAGTTAAAGAGAAACTAGTAGCAGCAGAATTGTTAATCTGTCAAACATAATGCATAGTATACAAAACAGATCGATGGATCTAAAGTAACACACATCTTGTACTATTAACTACATCAAAAACCAAGTGAGTTTAAAAACATGTCAGGCATGATCTATATCGGAGGGAAAATTATAAAGGTTTTCCACCTTTTTAATTCTGTACTACTCTTTATTCACTGAACTTTGATTCCTCTGATTTATAAAGTGCCAATAAAAAAAATGGCGATATCAATAAGGATTGGTAAATATCAGTCAGCACTCTAAGGCCAAAACCTATTAAACTCGGAAAGACCACTCTCAGGGGGTTATTCACCAAGCTCCGAAGTGAGGCGCGTAGTGTTCGCCTCACTTCGGAAAAACTGACATCCGCATGCTGATGTCCGCGTGCAGGATGTCAGCTTGGTGAATAACCCCCTCAGTCTTTCTGAGTGAAATCTCAGAGATTTTTTGAGTTTTCGAGATCGTGTTTTTCAATCTCGATTTTTCCAATTTTTTTAGATAGAAAGGTAGCCATACTTTACATTAGGAGCATGGCTACCTTTCCATCAGAAATGTAGAAAAATCGAGAGAAAAATGTGAGATTTGTCTCGTTAAACTCGGAAAGACCCGGAGCGGTGTTTATGAATTTAATACATTTTGCCCTTAGCACTGTTTTCAATGCTGTTTCCCTTCACAGCTTTCGGTGAAAAAAAATCCACAGAATCCATGGCTTTATAAAACAGTGAAAAAATCTACATTGATATATTGCCAATATTTTACCACCTTTACCAAGTCAAAAAACTTTCTGACTTTTAGAAATATTCCCCTTAAAGTGAAATTCAAAGTAACAAATATAACAATAACAAAAATGGGTTCAAACAATTGGACAGGGGAAAATTTCATTTTTTACACCTGCCCAAGAATTCACCAACAGGGTCAACTGTTTACATGAGAACTAATAACATGTTACATGTTAACAGCTGATTGGATGCTATGGGTTACTAGACCTCAGTGAACAACTATCCATATTGAGAGATTCTTTTGAATATCTTACTACAAAAATGAGTCCCATTATCTCTCACTGCAAATGATTCCAAAGCTAAACCTGTCCTAAAAATAATATATGGTTTGACTTGACAAACTATTCTATTAAAATCAATAGGAGTGCAGAATGCATACAATGGTCAACAAGATGCGCTGAAAGGGTTAAATACTTTTTTTTATTTCTTATGCGAGTATTACTAAAACACATCATTTTTAAAATATGTAAATTCAGAAGGAACTGAATTCCGCACAATAAGATTAGAAATGTATGGCTTGTTCTTTTGGTCTTCTTATTAACACATTTTTCATGAAAGCAAGCTTGGCTGCTCAGGAGCAAAATATAATATGATAGGAAATGTGCTGGACAAATGAACTAGTGAAATACTTCTCTAAGATATTGGAAAAGATTCTTCATGATTGATACATTTAATCGTCGTCTTATTAAACTTTTTTCTCTACATTTCATTTAAATACTTGCTGATTGCAAAGATTGTAGCAAGGTCTGTGAACACACCAAGCTGTTTGGAGATAGAAGGGAAAGGATTTGCCATCCTGTTTCAAAAATACTTTACAAATTATTTAATAAGTCTTCCAGAACTAGTACCAAAGTTGTTCAGATGAAACTGTTGTAATTATATTAGATTGTGTTTCATGATTTGTAGTTAACTATGCATAATACTCTGTCGTTCATGGTGTAGTTGCAGGTAATCTTTTTTTCTTATTATTTCTACAGTAAAATATGTTTCAGGGTTTTGTGATTTTGCGATCAATGATTTATAAGGAAATAACACAGATAAAAATTCCAAACTATCCAAAGTTAAAGGAGACCTAAAGTAAAAAACAAAAAAGGACAGTTAAAATACTTACCTTATACAGAGCCGATTGATTACAGTCACAGCATGAGCTGTGCTGTAATTAGTCGGCTCCCGATGCTTCCCCCGATGCTTCTTTACAGTGCATTGGCTGACTGAGAAGCCAGAGTGAAGCTCCTCCCACCCTGTTACACCTCGGGTGTTTCAGGGCTTAAACATCATCACGTTCATTGTGGGGGCCAATGAGAACGCTCCCCACAATGAGCCTGATGATATAGAAGCTGGTGAAGCAGGAAGAAGGAGCTGTGAGCTGGCTTTTCAGGTAGCCAGCGCTGTGAAGGAGGCATTGGGGGAAGCTTCAGCTGCCGGCTAATTACAGCACAGCTCATGCTGTGACTGTAATCAATTGGCTTTGTGTAAGGTAAGTATTTTAACTGTCCTATTTTGTTTTTTACTTTAGTTCTCCTTTAAAATAATAATTTTACCCTTCTTCAAAGAAGATGGATCTTTTAAAAATAATTAGCATTCTTGAATGTACCAGAAGGCTTTTAAATGCACTTAAATGAAGTCTTCTCTTTTTAGCACATTGTTAGGCCAGTTTCAGACTGGTGTAAATATGAGAGTGTATTTTAGGAAAGTGTATCTTGAAAATATGTAAGCAAATTTAGGCCGGCGTATATTTGGAACGCATTTTTCTATTGTACTTACCCTACGCAGTGTGAACACTCCCTCAGAATTCACGGCTCCTTCTACCTGGCTGTATTCTTCACATCGCGTACATACGACCATTGGATACGTAACAGAAAGCATTCGCACATGTGCGTGCTCGCATATAGCACTAGTCTACCATAAAAGGTAAGTCCCATAAGGAATCGCAGTAGAGGAAATGTTCCTGGTGAATATAAAGGGGTATCGCATTTCAGATGTGGGGGGCAGAGAGTGAAAAGGGTTTAAGACGAAAAAGTGCAATATTAGTATGTGGCATGCAAAGCTAGTTGCTTTGGGAGGAGCGTAGTGGATGTCTAGGAATGTACAGGCATACAAAAGAGGAAATGTAGGGAGGGGCAATAGAGTGAAGTGCCTTAGATGTCAAAAGGAGAACACTGTAAATGATTTGTTTATAGGGAGCCAAGGAGCAGAGAGAGATTGGGAGAGAGGCCGTCCCCTCCGGGGAGAGAGGGAGACAATTCTGGCAGCAGAATTTAGAATAGACTGGAGCGGGGAGAGGTGGGGAGCTGGAAGGCCAGATAGAAGAACATTGCAGTAGTCCAGGCAAGATAGGGCAAGAGCAGGCATAAGGGTGTTAGCAGTGGAGCAAGAGAGAAAGGGGCAGATCTTTGCAATGTTGCGAAGAAAAAATTGACAGGTTTTATCAGTGGAAGAGATGTGATTAGAGAAGGAAAGAGCAGAGTCAAAAGTCACCCCAAGGCAACATACAGAGGTAACAGTGTTGATGATTGCAAAATCCACTAGAATTGAAAAAGTAGGAATGGGACCAGGTTTGGATGGAAAGATAATCAATTCCATTTTAGTGAGATTCAATATGAACTGGCGCTTGGCTATTCACAAAGAGATTGCCAGAAGACAGATGGAAATCTTAGTCAGTGTTTCAGGTATTAGCAAAGGAGTGGATAGGTTAATTTAGGTATCATCTGCATACAAGTGATACTGTAGACCAAATGAATTGATAATATCACCCAAGGAAAGAGTGTATATAAAATATACATAATATATATATATATATATATATATATATATATATATATATATATATGTATCTGTCATGGTATGGTTAGAGTACAATGTGTCGTTTGGTGACCTTGATTTCTCTATTTTGAAAACATTATGTAAAAGGAAATAAAACAATGAATATTATATGTAATTATAATGTGTTACTTTGATGTTCATCATTTACTTTTTGGGCATTTTCCTTAATATTTGTTGAGTCGTTCAGGAAAGCATTGGGCTAATACATTGGAAATTTATGCATTGTGAATGTGGACTTATATTTTCAGAATTATGGACTTTATTCACTTGAATTTAGAGCTCTAGAAATTGCTGCATCATGAATGTGGCCTTTAACCTATATCACTAATTTTTGTTTGGATCAATAATGGGTAATTAGTATTTAATTAATTAGAGAAGCTGTTGCTCCCAGCACTACATAAACTTCACAGTTTGTTACACTTGTTAACCTGATGTAGGGAGACAAAGTCCCACCGAAACATTCTGCTTCTGTATTTTCACCATGATGGTCCAATAAATAATGATACTGCCATGATTACTGAGTATGCCCAGTCCTCCGTTTCCTTAAGGGTTATTTTACTGGCTGCTGCCATGCACCAGAGGAAAATAGATACCTACTGCTATTCACAGTTCATTTTCCTCCTTTCACTTTTCTGAGAATGTCAAAAAAATGGCCAAGGAAAACAAGTGATATGTACAGTGACCCAAATAATAGAGGAAAGGGAATTTAATGCCTCTTCTTTCAGGTGAAAAAAATCTTTGGGAGAATGGAATGAAAATTGAAGAATGAGTCAGTTCTTGCACTTATCCATGCAGTTCAGGACAGATTGGCTTATGTCAGCAAAACATTCTGTTAAATATAAAGTCATTTTCTCCTGCTCTTTTTTTCCTGATGTTACTTGCGCTTTGCCCAAAATGTTTTCTATAGTTTTGTACTGTATTTGATATTGGCACAAAGCACATTGAAGTGGTGAAAATTCCTCAAGTGACTTATCCATTTCTAACCGCTAATAGAATAGTATATGGGATTGTAATTAAATGTGATTTATTGTTTCAACAAATGAACTGCGGTAATGGCAAATTTCCAGCAAGAAAAGGAAAATGTCTCTAAAATTCTAGAGGAATCATAAATATGGATTTTTCCATCTGAATAATTCTCATAGAGAAGAATTAGAACCTGCATTAATTTCAGTGGGGAAAAAAAACTGTCAGCTCTGGTAACCAATCAAATACAATCTTCACTGGGGTACTGACACCATTACAGAAAGTGCTAATTATCTTATAACCTGCTAACGGATAGGAGTTCTGATAACTTCAGTTGGACTTTTTCTTTACTGGCCAGAAACCTTGATTTTCCTAAATACTGGAACTAATGGATATCCAGTAAAGGTTTTCAGATACTGCTACAGTGGGGAATGGCTCAATGGAACAATGAAGAATTCAGACCTTCTTATCCTAAAACCCCATTCATACCTGGCAAATACTGTATTAGCCAACAAAGGATATTAATTTCCCCTCATATATTCATTTGAGCCATATGAAAAACCACAATAAGTTAAAAAAAAAATTGTTGCATCTGTAGTTGTATAATGTGTAATGTATAATTTTATTTATAAAGCGCCACAAATTTACGCAGCGCTGTACAATTCAGCAATACAAATATAATACAGACATGGGAAAAGTGCATTAAACAATACAAGTATAATATCACAAGGATACTTCAGTGCCAGGTCATGACTGAAACAAGAGGATGGAGGTCTCTGTTCCATAGAACTTACAATCTACAGTAAATAGGAGAAAGCCTTACATAAACAGATAGGATAACAGATAGAGTATTGACCATGCAAGAATGAGGCAGTTGCAGATTTCCCTCTTTTGCCATATTATCTAGAGATGGGAATTTCTCACAAAATTGTCACTCCCATAGAAGAGAAACATAACCACTTCCATTCACCTCCAGATGCCCTCACTGCCCTGTAGTAATGAGACAATAAGTTGAACGCTTTCCTAAATGTACAACCAAAGTCACTCAGAACAGTATTCATCACCCAATGAAATTGTTGCCACACACCTTAATGTAATCATCACATGGAGAAGAATGTTGCTGTGCCTCTGTCACAGGAAAATGAATGACTGTAAACAACAACAAATCTGTAAACAAACAGAATTTCACAACATTGCAATCAGAACAATGATAAAGCAAACAAAAAAATAGTAGCGCTAAAAACAAAACTGTGGAAATCAAATAGTGACCACTTCAAAAGTCCAATATAAAGTGCAGCTTCTTCAAAAAAAAAAAACGAGTATCCACTTCTCGGCAAACGTGAAAAAGCACAAAAAAGAAAAAGACACCTAAGAGCCGAATTCACTATAGTCTAAAGTGAGGTGCGAAGTGTTCGCCTCACTTCGCACTGACTGATCTGCGCTCGCTGATGCCCTGCACGTGGACATCAGCAAGCGCATTAAAGGGATTCCAGTCTCGGCGAAGCAACTCTTTTGGTCTCACCGAGACTGGAATCCCTTTAATGCGCTCGCTGATGTCCACGTGCAGGACATCAGCGAGCGAATATCAGTCAGTCCGAAGTGAGGAGATGACTCCACACCTCACTTTGGACTATAATGAATTCCCCCCTTAAGTGTCTTATCATAAGGTAACCAAAAATAAAGATGAAAGAGAAAGTCCTCCAAATATATAATAAAGGATGTGTGAATAAATGAAGATGAAAAAACACCCTCTATTTTGTGAACAAAACAGCACTCAGGCTGATATTAATGGAGAGGCTCACCACATACTGGTAAATTAGGCAGCAATGTATAAACTCTGTAGCTCAGACATCCAATGTAATGGAAACCAATGTGTCAGTGTTGTAGAAACATGATGAAGCACTCACGAACAGGACTTTTTCTTTCATCTTTATTTTTGGTTACCTTATGATAAGACACTTAGGTGTCTTTTTCTTTTTTGCGCTTTTTCTCCTTTCTAGGTGTTTTCACGATTGCTATCAGAATGCCTCTGTGTCAGTGATGATGGTGAACTTCACAAGGCTGCAGTACATGATCACAGCATTCAGTTAGCGGCTAGAAACAAATATAAGGCACATGTTACAACTTGCGCTGACCTCTCTGAGCACTATTCCATACCAGCAAACATGAAAAATGTGTTTGTCATCCACACCAAATAAATCAAACTACAGTTTATATACAACTAAATGAAAGATGTATTATCTCTGCTAAAGCTGATACACTTATAGCTCAACCATTTGAAGACCAGTGAGCAAGGTTTAGCATTGCACATCATCTCTGACCACAGCACCCCTGATCTCTGACCACAATTCTCCTCTCACCAACACCAAATAAACCACAGATTCATTTGTGGACTATTATAAGGCCCTCTAAAAGAAAGCTGCCCATATTGTTTGTTTATTGATTGTTTCTAGTTCACTAATTTCCACACTGAAAAATTACATGATTGTGTTACACTTGTGTAGTTGTTTTCTAAGTGGTTTAAGACGTGGATCTTAACAGTAATTGTGTGGCATGTAGGCAATTTCACACCATATTTAAATACAAACCAGACCTAACAGAAACACAAAAATTATTATCACTTTAGACATGTCGAGTTGATTATTTTTTTGCCATATTATCAACTAAAATGTATGCATTATAGACTTTGTATAATGGAAGGAGGGTAGATGTCAATAACAATATATGATAAAAAAAAAACAGTGGCCAGTGGGATGACTGGAATATAAATGACACCTGTCCAATACCTTTTTTTAATGAAGTTTGGAATGCACTGTTTCTAAAGCTGCTAAACTTTATCAATGTAACCAAGCGCTTGGCAGGAAAAGTTTGGTGATAAATGAGTATTGAATTTGAAAAATGTACGTTTGTGGAAGTTTTACTGTAACCTTTATATTAATCAAAATGTGCATTGTTTAACCGTTTGGGGAACAGTGTAGGAGAGAAGCCAATAATGCTCTCCACTATATTATTGACCAGCTAAATTGCAGTTGCAACTTTGTGAAATGTCATGACTCAGGAGGAAAATACTGGGTGACCACCTATAGGTTTTCCAAGAAACGTAGACACTTCTCTGGTCTATTCAGACACAGCAAAGAAAAAAAAATGAGAGAAATAGCAATGAACCTGCACCTTTATATTTGCAGTAGTTTATCCCTAAGTGAAGTAGGTATAACTTATGTTGAAATAACAGTTGTAAGCAAATTGTTCCACTTCATTTAGATGTTATTGTAGTGGATGAAAAACTGCAAAAACAAACATCTACTCAATGTTTTATTATTAACTGTAAAAGAACAATCAAATCCAATGCAAGGACATTTATTGGGAATGGCCAAAAATGAAAAGGGAATCTGACAGCAGACAGAAGCCAGGGGCTGTTATACTCTCACTGACAGCACAGCGCCATTAGTACTCGAAGTGCTACGGGGTCGCTATGATGTCAGCTAGGAAGCTATAAAGTTCTTTCCTATAGAACTAGATAAAGCAATATCAATCAGGTATTCAACTGCACTGGAATAATTGCCATGACAATGCAAGCAGCATTTTTCATTGTTCATGTTGCATATACTGTATACACCTTAATGTATAATGCATTTCCCTATCCATACTTTTATAAGAAATATATAACATTTGTCTAATGCTGTTTTTCACCTTTCATGAACCGATTAAAGGAGAAGTATTGCCTTAAAAAAACCTGGCTGATTGTTTTCACAGCAGTACACTAACTGTACTAAACTTATGACCAGGATCTGGAGATGAAAACTGCTGGCTGCAGCTCTCTTGCCCATGTATATGACATATGAAGTCACATAGTATCCTCCGCCTGGGTCAGTTCTCTGAAGTGGCCATAAAGCACATGTGCAGAATGATAAAAAATGATATGCACATGCACTTTATGGGCAGTTCAGCGAACTGAGCCAGGGGGTGGGTACTTTGTGACATTACATGTCACATACAGGGCGCAGCAGAGAGCTGCAGCTGACAGTTTCCATCTCCCGATCCTGGCCACAATCAGCTAGGTTTCTTGTAAGGGAATAGTTCTCTTTTAAAGTACATACAATACTTTACTTAGAAATTTATATAAATGTATTGTTTAAGTTGTTTACACATAAAATAATTTCAACAAATCCTGTGGATGCCCTCATTATGGGGCTTATTCATCAAAGTGAGAACTCGACTGTGTAAGTGAATTCGAGCCCTGCCATCAGCCCCCTATTTCAGAACTCCAATCTGGCGAAGTAAAATATGACTCGCCAAATTTACTGTTGCAACAGACTTTGATGCGTGATTGATGCTTGAATTACCTGTGCGCATGCCCATAAAGTGGTGCGCAGTGCACCGTAAGTTTGCGACCGTCTTAAGCTGTCAAATTGATTTTGAATTCGCCACATCATAGTTTAATAATATGGGGAAATGACAAATAAATGTGAATTCATGTGAATTATTCAGCCTTTCATGAATAAGCCACTATATATTTGTAAGAAACCTACATGCAGTCTTTAATTTGAACGTGTGTAACCCCACACACATATATACAGTACACTATGTATATAATTCTATACATATGATTTGTCATTTTGGCTTCCATATAATCAGTTAATCTGTCCTTACTGACTCTTTAACTCAATAGCCCTCTCAGGGAATAAATCTACTGCTCCGCATGAAAGATAACGCTGAAACATTTACAGAAATATCTGTAAAAATCTCCACTTTTCATACAGACCTAATAAATAAATGCAGCACTCAAGAGATATTTTTTGTCAGGCTGTGGGAAGCAATGAGTAATCCTATTCCCACTGCTACATGAAGTAGAGTAGAGCCAAAATAAAATATTCAAAAACATAAATGCAAATAAATGTTCTGGCAAATAACAAAGACTTGTAACGTTATAATTCCAATTCATCTTTTCTCTAAAAAAAAGAATAGCTTGTATTTTCGACTGTGGCATTAACCTCTGATTAATGTATTATGTTTTACACTGTACAGTAGCCAGAGGTAGAGATTTAAATCTCAATATAGGATCAGTGTCTTTGCCAAAAACAACTGTTGTATGTGTAAGGAATCGGCTAGATTTGGATGCTAATCCTTCACAGTGCATTACTTAGAAATGTAACTCAAGGCCAGGAAATTCTATGACTAAAAGAGCTACATTTTATCCTCTGCTGTAAGGGTCTCATTGTCAAAAGACAGAATTGTCACGTATAGCTCTGAATTCACATCTATTTGCCCCATATTCGCTTATTGAGCAAACTCTGCAAAGTGGAGAACATGCAACCAATTCTATGATAGTCGCAAGCTTACGGAGCACGTCACATAATTTTGCATGCACATGCACAGGTACTTCTACTATTGACTAATTGGAGGAGTGTGCCAAAGGAGCGAATGCAACTAGGTGTACTGATCCAAATTCACCTGTTTGACTTTGCCACTTCAGATTGGCGAATTAGGGGGCTGATGGCAGGGCTCCACATTCTACTTCTATCCAACTGACTACGTCACACTATGCATTTGACAGTGATCGCCTCTGTCTGCTTGTTTCGACAAAAGTAGTCACTGCTTAGTCAATACTGAGGAGAGAATGCGTGACTATTTTTTGCAATGTGACTCAAATTGTAGTGAGGTGAATTCATCCTTTTGACAATGAGGCCCTAAATGTTTGTGCAAATGCTAAAAAAAACCCCCAAAAGTTAATATAAAGCTTTACATTTCTAGTACATACATTTCATGACCCACAAGAAATCTCAATGTAAAACCCAAATACATTTTGAAACACTTTTAATTACATAAGTTTGTGCTGGTTTAAAATAAAAATGTAATTTTATGTATGTAATAAATGCGTCCCGGGATCCTTTCCTTCTCAAATCTAACCTTATGGAGGATCTATTAAATGGAGAGGATGAAGAAAGCAATACTATATAGTTTATATATATATATATAATACTATATATTTTGTATTTTTATATTTTATATTTTTTGTTCACTTAACACTATGATAGTGTTCATAATTGCTGGTTATATATGAAATATACTTACTGTTTTTGTCAGCATTCTCTTTACCTTAAATAACAGTCCAGTAATTTATTCATTTTTTAATAATTTGTTTTATTTATTTCCAGCCACTTTCACCTTATCAGTTTGGAATCCCAATCACACTGTTTGTGGTATTTCTTTACTCAGTTCTCACCATGGGCGAAATTTACTAAGGGCGGATTTAGTCCGCCCGATCGCAATTTCTGACTGCACGT
>WMED01003280.1:0-15001 GCA_019650415.1 Pipa parva
TATCTATCTGTATCTATCTATCTATCTATCTATCTATCTATCTGTATCTATATATCTATCATCCATCCATCTGTATCTGTCTAACCATCCATCTGTATCTATCTATCTATCTATCTATCTATCTATCTATCTATCTATCTATCTATCTATGACCTGCATTATTAACAAACACACATACACTTTATATGTTCGTACTGAGTCCTCAGGATCAACAGAACATTATTTAAATAGAAGACAAGGACAAAGTCTCTACAGATATTGATTTAATGGGAAACTGTTATATACAGTAGATTGATAATGTTGAACTGTAGAATTGCTATGGGTAAATATAATGCAAACATGGCAACATTACCTACCATTTATATCACTAGACAGTAAGTAGAATGGCTGCAGATTGAGTTCTTTTTTTGAAAGGGGAGAGATAGGCTGTAAATACTGGATCAGTCCCATTCCACCTCTCTTACTGTAACTATTGAGAGCATTGGGTTTAAAATTCTATAATTGGTGCTTGTAAGTAACAGCTATCAAGCTAAAACAAGAAAGAACACATCAAAACACAACGCTTGCCAATAACTGACTAAGCAGCAATACACAAAAATTTGCAGCACTGATTGCTTCTGTGCTAAGGGAATTCATTGCTAAGTGAATAAGGAGTATCAAATTTGCAACTATCGGGGGCATAGTGATACAAATTCACATTAAATTTGCATTTTAATGAATAAGCCCCTTATAAATCTTTTTTTTTTTTTCCAAAAGAGTAAATAACAGGGAGATCCCCCAACCATTATGTATTATTAAAAATACAAGCAAAAATTACCTGTTTACTAAAAACCTATGGCATGGTTTCTATATTAAATTAGCATAAAACTGATGAATAAATTATGTGTAGCTGAAGAGAGAAGTGCTGGATTTTGCTGATATACATCTTGCTGAATAGTAGAAAAGCAAAGGCCCAAGCAGCATCTATATCTATGTCTGCACCTACCACCTCTGTTTTCTACTATACCATGCATATCTGATTTATTGAAAAGATTTTAGATTTCTGCCTTCTTAAATCCTCTATTCATTTTCTACATGTATTTCAATATATGAATTTTTTCAACTGAAAATATATTTTGATGTGTAATATATAATGTGACTGATGTAGAGAATGATGTTGAGACAAAGACTGCCCTTCGTGTTGATTCTGGATACAAGGAACTCTCTGGCATATTTCTGCAATAGTTGATCCTCTCCCTATAGAAATATATATATCAATGTAACAAATCAACTGTCCCTTCTATTCACCCAAATCCACCACTCCTTTCTAAAGAATTACATTAATCCCATTCAACTTCCTGGTTAGTGATTGAAGATTTAATTGTCTTCATTCATTGGAATTTCCACCAGTCTTGGATCCTTGTACCTGGTAGTGATTCCAACATCTGCACACCATGTAATTATATTCTTGGAGAGGTACTTCTAAGCATCTGTATACATTTGCATATCAATGTTTGTAGACTGCCAATGCATGAAGCCCCATGTGCAGTCTATTTGCATTAGGAATATTTAAATATTAAGAAAGACAACCAAGCTCAAGCATTATATTGTGACCATAATCACTATTAACTAAAAATGAAGCAATATCACTTTGGATTTAATAACAAAGAATTCTATTAAAACAGCCACATCTTTATTCACAATTCTGTCAGCATAATTTTTTGTAAAGCAGCCATGGGAAGTGACATTTCATTCCAAATACATTGAATTCACACAATTCGCTAAAAGCTGTAAACATAGGGGATTTTCTTTGATGTTCAGTGCATTTAGTGCTGTTATTTGTAAACTATTAAATTCTTCTGTGAATAGAATAAATGGTTGGTGGTTTTAAAAGCATTTCACTGCTAACATGACACAATGATAGGGCCAAATATACATGGGAAAAAGAAAGATTATTTTTTAAAAAGCTTAAAAACTTTTAATATATTTTGTAGATTTGAAGAAGGTGACAAACAGTAAAGGACTTTAAAAGAAATGTAAAGTTTCCAACACAAAAAACAATCAGTCAACAAATATTGCTAATTCGGTTATTTGAAGAAAGGAAATGTTTCAATAGTTTTTGCCATAAGGTTGATTTTTTAGCTTTAATTGAATAGTTCAATTTTTATTCAGGCTACTTTATCAATGTTATTGTTTATTGTTCCAGGTTTTAATTAAATCTTCATTTTACAGTTTGGACAAAAATGTTCTATTTTTGTAATTACAAATATTTTGCTGTTAATGTTTGCAATTTAAGAGAGCACTTATTTAGGCTTCTAAAATTTTAGCACAGTACAAAAAAACCTAGTAGTGATAGTATTAAAAAAGGTAGTGATAATGCACAGAAAGCTGCCTAAAAATGAATCTGTCTCTACTTTTGAATCTCTAAAAGATCTTCCTTAGTTTATTGTCTGTTATAGACTGCTAAGGTATTTGCATGTTTTAGTGGTGTAAATGTAAACAATTAAAACAAAAATACAATATAGAGAATAACTGATCATGAGACCATTAGATATTAAAGAATATATCTAGGAATCAAATAATTAAAAAAATCTCAATATCGAAATGCTTTATATGCACAACTTACACATACTCCTATGAGTACACCTGCAAAGGTGTTGGAGAAATAATATTGCTAATTTTACCACTTAATTAACTTAAAAGAGAACTAAAGTGGTTTCCATAATATGGTCTTTTGTACACTGCTGTCTCCTTCTTGATCCAGCTGCTCCTCATCGTGTCATTTCCAACATCACGATATGGTCACAGCTCTGCCTTCTTTCCTTTGCTGTCAGTGAAGAAAGTGAAGAAGCAGTAGAACAGCAGTTCTCAACCTGTGGGTCGCGACCCCGTCGGGGGTCGCGAGGCCGTCCCACTGGGATCGAGAACCGCGCCGACTCCCGGAAGCACCCGCAGGAACCCTTCTTATAAGGGTTCCTGCAGGTGACGTCGGCAGTAAATGTCATCACGTGACGCGCGACGTGATGATGTTTCGGCCGCAACGTCATCACGTGATGAGCGTCATGATGACGTTTCAGCCGAACGTCACCACGTGACGCGCGTACATGATGACGTTTGGCCGAAACATCATCACGCCTCGCGGCGACGTCACATGGGGTCGCGGTCTCAACAAGGTTGTGAACCGCTGCAGTAGAAAGACCCAATACCACCACTGTGCATGTGCCTAGTGGGGTAATAAAAGAAGACAGAACCTGTGTCTGGATCACAGTATAATTATAAGCAACCCTATTACGGAAACCACTTTATCTCTTCTTTGTTGTTAATCAAAAACATGTACCAATGATACTGCGGGACATACAATGCAAGATCACTTAAACTTCCCCCAAGCAATCCTATGTATCATGTAACGAAATTGGACAGTTATTGGTATTTCATGGTTAGAAGGTAAATAAAATCTGAGGAAAAGACAAACTCAATGTGAACTATATTGTTAGTTACCCTTAAGCTCATTACTTTTTAATAGTAACATGGCCACATAACTACAATTTCCTGTGGTGCTGCTTTTCCCTTAGGAGTGTTGCTATTTTTTTTATTGCCATAGTTATGGCAATATATCATGTAACTAGTATCCTAGAGGGATATTTTAGCTTCAACTCAATGAATTAAACTTCTACTGTATGTGTCGGATATTTCTGTGCAGAGGGTTTACATGAATGACATTAATATCACCTTTATTGTGGTAACAAAACCAAATGTGCAAGTATTAAAATAGCTACAAACCACTTGAAGCTCTCTTAAATATCATAAATAAGTAAATGGCGAAAATAAATTAATTGATTCTGGAAGTTAAAGTTGCCCAAATTTGTTCTATTCTATATCAGATTGTTTGCCTCCCTTCAATAGTAAGTAGATGTTCAAGTAAATGACCACTGATAGAAGGGCAGCCAATCACATATTTTTAAACCACTTTTTTAAGAGCATTAATTTTTAGATCAACATAAATTGGAAACATTTTCTTTTCCAAGTTGTCAAAACACAGCATTGTTTGGCTCCATCATTTGCAAAAAAACTTCAATTCAAATATCTTTTATTTTCATATCTGTTATCTTTCAATTCATATATCATTAAATATCACCTTTTCTAGTATATCAGTCTATGTGGAGGGTGCTATTTTAATAAGTTGAATTACATTATATTTTCTCTCTTGGAAGTCTCGGGGCCTCATTGACTAAAGTCTGAATTCAGCTCGCTATAATTAAATTCGCATTGCCAAGATAGATGCAAATTCTTCTCAGTATTGACTAAGTGGAGAATACAGCGAATGCTGTTCGCTGAGCAGTGTGAATGGCTGAGCCCACTCAAAATGATGCAAAGTGCTCCAAAAAATCAGGACTACCATAGTCACCCAAATTGGTTATATATTTGCCACTTCACAGTTTGCTAAATAAGAAAACATGGAAATTGGTGAATAAACACAAATTCATAGCTCTACATGACTTTTCAGACTTTAGTCAATGAAGCCCTTAAGGTTTACAGCAAGTGTTTTCTTTAAAAGGAATGATGGTAATACACTGTAGATACTTTTTTTTAAACAGATACAAATATTGAAAAATAGTACATTTATTGGTTAATATTTTTACTCTAATTAGGGTAAAATTTATTAAACTCAGAAAAGCCAAATTTTGCTTTTCTGAGTTTATTCCCACGAGATTTCAGAAGTTTCTCGCAGTAAATATCAGGAAATTTTTTTCAATTGATATTTACTGACAAAAACTTTTCAAGTGAATTTTTCGAGGGAAAGATAGCCATATTTTGCATTAGTAGTTGTCACGGATACTGAATAGTGGACCCTCTTACCACTGCGAAAGTTGGCACAGGTTTGTCTGAGGCGAGGAGTCTAAGGAGCCTCTGGTCTTCACCTTTAACCCCAGCAAGGGGGTACTGGGCTTTGCAGCAGGAGACTCCCAGGTCACGGCCCTCAGACTCACCCTCCGCAGGTGGTAGCTGGAAAGGACTAGTGCAGACGTAGAATATTGGAACAGGCTTAAACACAAAAACAGGAGACTGGTAACAACTTGAACCAACACAGGAACACAGGATATTGGATAATGAATGGAACAATGCAGGACACTGGGTAATGGCTGGAACAAACACAGGATACTGGGTAATGGCTGGAATGAAGACAGGATACTGGGTAATGGCTTTAATGAACACAGGATACTTTGTAATGGCTGGAATGAACACAGGATACTGGGTAATGGCTGGAATGAACACAGGATACTGGGAATGGCTACAGACTGGCACAGGAACAAAGGTACATAGGATAACTAACTTTAATCAAGTTGATAACTAACAGGAACCTAGAGTACTGCTTACACAATATTCAGGCACTGGACTGCCTGAACCGCCGGCTTTTTAAACTTGCCGCCGGCTGCAGGGAAGGGACGGCATTGTTGCTATGCAACGACGCCTATCACTCAAAAGAGCGATGGCAGCCGCCCGCACACAGCGCTTCTCAGTGCGGGCAGCCGAAGGAAAGAGAGACGCCGCTGGAGCGTGGATCGGGTATGTAACAGTAGTGTGGCTACCTTTCCATAAAAAAATCAAGATAAAAAAACTGGATTGAAAGAGTCAGTAAATATCAATAAAGAAAAACTTGCAATATTTACTGCGAAAAACTTCCAAGATCTCACGGGAATAAACTCGGAAAAGAGAAATCGGGCTAATGTATGTTTATGCTATTATGTGTTTGTTTATGCTATTAACAAAGAACAAGTGAAGTAAATTACAAGCATTTAATCAAGAATATACAAAACTCAAAGTGCCAAGCCATGAATAAGATCATTTGTATTTGATCTTTATTTTCTTTTTTTCAAATTTTTCTCATTTACATTTTTCATTCAAAATATATTATATTATTTCTCTAACTTATCTACTTTTTGCTCTCTTATCCACTTTGCAA
Source organism: Pipa parva (assembly GCA_019650415.1). NCBI lineage: Eukaryota > Metazoa > Chordata > Amphibia > Anura > Pipidae > Pipa > Pipa parva. The sequence continues at coordinate 5,942 of WMED01003280.1, forward strand.
TTTAAAAAAAATCACTGCCTGGTTGTTAAGTTAACCAATTCTAGAAAAAAAGATTAATAATTAAATGTAAGCTACACTTTTAATAATTCAAATGCCACAAAAATTGAATATAAAAATGAAGTTCAAATACAAACTTTCTTAGAAATTATTTATATTAAAATGACATCTCTTATGCATATTAAAATTTAGATTATAAACTTTGTGGGGAAGTGACCTCCATCCTCTTGTTTCAATCACTACCAGGGACTTAAATTGATGCATTATCATGATTCTGTGCTAATAATTTCACTGCATTATGTTAAGCTCTCTCCCATGTACATATTATAATTGTATTGTTCATTTATACAGTGCTGTATAATTTAGTGGCACATTATAAATAAAAGTATACATACATACATAAATACAAATTAACATTGTATATCATTTTGTGCATCCTTTTTACAAATAATGCAATATTTTACTTAAGAAATTAATGTGTATTCAGAAAATTTTTCCATTTATAAATGTGTAGTTCTTTATCATTCTTGTAGCTCTAAAATAGGGATCTTTAACAGCAGATGGAGCATCAAAGGCTGAAGATACCTGCTCTAAATAACAGAAATCTTAGCTCACTTTGAAACAGCCAGGATCTTTGTTTTAAAGACACTTTGGTCTTGACAGTCAATAAATCTCTACAGGACAGCAAATTAACAAGCATGTCATATTGTGTACTGGAAAATACACATGGTTTGGAAAGTAATATTCAAATCAATAAAAAATACCACATGTTGAGTTAGGTGACTATTAACCATGTATAGAAACAGAAGTCGAAAAAACACGAGATTCAATGGAATAAGATTAGCACTTCTGTGCTGTGTATATTAACTATAAAAGAGAAAGACTAATGTAATAGGGAGGTTATAAAGGAAAAAAATGTCAAGTCTAAGGGGGGAATTCACCAAGCTCCGAAGTGAGGCGCGTAGTGTTCGCCTCACTTCGGAACAACTGAAATGCGCATGCTGATGTCCTGTGCGCGGACATCAGCACGCACATTAAAGGGATTCCCCTCCCGACAAGAGCACTCGAGTCTCCTCGCCGGGAGGGGAATCCCTTTAATGCGCATGCTGATGTCCGCGTGCAGGACATCAGCATGCGCATAACACCATGTGCGAAGTGAGTCGAGCACTTCGCGGCTCACTTCGCACATTGGTGAATAAGGGCCTAAATGTTTGTGTGTTTAAAGTTAATTTCATTTGAAAAAAAAAGCCATCAAATAGCATATTCTATATATAATAATATAATAAAAAAAGTTAATGTTTATGAGGTAAATTACTTTATGTAAAATGTTAAAATGGATATTCAAATCACGTGGGAGTGCTAATATAAGGTTGTGCATCAATAAAGTGGTAACAAAATACTACATTTTAAGAAGATTTAGTGGCGACCGTCACTAACCCTATACTGTAAATACATCACTGGTGGGAAATCAGAATCTCACTTCCTGAAGATCATCATAGGAAACAATGAGGCAGGCATTAAAATATCCAAATCAGAGAAAGGGGATACCTTACTCTACTCATGACTGCAGAACAATATAAAATGCATAAAATTTGAATATGAATGAAATCATTAAATTAAATTTTTTTCCAAATCGCAGAATAAGCTCTTCATTGTTTTTTTGTAAAAGAATGTTCATGTTACCAAAAAAGAAGATTTTTTCTTTTCTCAGTTTCAATTTATAACTTGTTAAAAGGTAAAGCAACGTGTAAATGTAACCTTTCAAGAAACCTTGAGGTAAGGAATTTATCATTTATCATTTTTGAACTATGCTCAATTTCATTTATTGGTTTGTGGTAGAACCTCACTACATTGTTGCAACAGAACCACTACTGGAAACTTCACAATATCATTTGAGTACTGGTCATTTACCACTAGGTTACTAGACAATGATTTATATATTTACTGGGATAAGAGCAACCATGTAATATAGTACATACATAATTACACAGTCATGTAGCCTAATTATATCACAAAGCAACAAGTAACTCATTTGTACTGATAAAAGGTGAGTTAAACACGCACCCATCAACAAAGCAGCAATATAGTGGCACATTCTCAAATTCACAGATTTTTTTGTACAGGGAAAAATGTTCCATCATTAATATTTCCCAGTAACTAGAAGTCATGCATATGTTAAAATGCTCAGTACTTTTACACTCTAATGTACCCAAAAGCTGCCTATTTTGTTAAGGCAATTTTCTGTATGACTCATGGTGCCTAACTCAGTCATGATGCTTAGTAGCCCCATTATCTTGGTCGAAAACACCTGCAAATAAAGCAGTTACATATTCAGGACCTAGAAAATGTAATACATTGAAAACTGTCACAGTGTCTAGTAATCCATTAGTTATATGTATCATTACCTATACCCCCACTTACAAAGCAGACTGACCATCTTACATCTAACATTTCTCAGGGCAAATTAATCCATTAGCTATACTAGTCAGTTCCAAATCACCCAGCTCATTTAAGTGTTCAGTGCCTGATAGAAGAGTTACAATAAAAAGTGAACAATGACAAATTTCAGTGTCTAACCTCCTATTTACAGTTCACAGTGCCAAGCAACATAGTTTACACTGACCAGCTGCCAAATCTACTGTGCAATGAGAGGCAAGAGAAAGAAGTTATTGGTAACTTTTCAAGACTTCAGTTTAAGATTCAGTCCCACTGACAAACTAAAATAACTATCAGCAAAATTTTGAAGCCATCACCCCTAGTTAGATATAGATAAACCCCCACTAAAATGAAATCTGTTACTACATTTCTAAAGAGCTTTGTATTTTTCTTTTACCTATGTTTGTTTATATGCATTTCTTCTTTTTTGTTAAATTAAGTCACTGAAACAACATTTTTGAAACAGCATTGTCTCCCTCTGACCAAAGTGTGCTTTTTATGTTCAGTTTTAAAGTGTGCTAATGAGCCTCTGGCTGTAACAGATGTTGTTTTATATTGGTTCAGCTGAGTATTTTTTTCTTTTCATCCCTCTACTACAGCATTCCTTAAATGAAAACTTTTAACTTTAATCTCAAAATTTCTCACATGATTGATCTATAGTTTCATTAAAGTGCTATGTTATAAATGAAGTTAGAAATTAAAATGATTATTATTACAATATGAAATATGAATGTATGCAGTAATTTTTGACTGTAATTATAACTACAGCTAAAGTTTAATGAAATGGTGAACAATATGCAGGAAGGTGTCACTAAATCAAGAGTACATAGTATACTTGTTTCTATAATTTATAGGGATCTTAAAAGTCACATTGCATTAAGAAAGCAAGTTATGCTTGGCAAAGAGCAAGTAAGTCCATTTACAGCCCAAAATTAGCCAAATGCACTTGAGCCCACCAACTCACTTTCGCTTTGGGAAAAGAAGAGGGTCAGTAGGTGGCAAAAGTTGACATTAGGAAAGTGGATGGTGTCCTTTTGCATCTTGGTGCCCCTGGTGGCCTTTCACTCCACCTACCCACCCACAGAGGTTGGTCTGGCAAGAAATATAATGTCCTTTATAGAGGATCTAGTACCTTAAGTCTCTAGTTTAAAATACAGTGTTACCATTTTCTTAAACTGTAATGACATTGAAAATGATGGATAATCCCTTTACATCAAGGAGAGTATGGAACTATATTTATGTGTCAACAGGTCAAAAACTTGAAGGGGATATTTATCAAAGTTGAAAAGGTTTTTTAAAAGCCTATTGCTGGAAGAACAGACTTTATTTGATTATGTCGGTATTGCCTATTTAAAAATACTCTTTTTGCCATGTAAGAAATAACTTTTTTATGCATTTTTTTTTATTTCAAAAAGTTATTTTCAATCTTTAAAAATCCCAAAAATGCTTGATAAATAACCCCTGTGTGATAGGAAGAATGAAGAGAATGGAAGAAATAATTAACTTGCTGAGTTAGTTTACTTTAACTTTCACTCCAAAAAACCCTAAACAAACTTTTGTGGGATTTTGAATCCAATTTACATCCAGTATAGCTTGCAACTTAATTCTATCTAAGGAGCAGTTTCATTTTAGTCCTTTATCCCCTTTTTTTTTTTTTTTTTTGGAGAAGAAGCACATGGATAGAAATAATATATAGTTCTCTACTTAATGTTTTTGGTACATCCATTATGGTCTATCCAAAGAGTCTCATAGGAAAAGTGTTAGATTACAAGTGGCAGGCTGAAGTTCCATAATTAGGGCTCATACCCAAACTGGCCAAGGTTTGTTTGACCAAATCTAGAGAAGAAATCTTCTAGTTATATTATAGGATCATATCTGCTGGAAGGTCACCCTAAGAGTTATGTTCAAGCGGTAGCACAGCAACAACAGTCACCATGGAGAAATAGCTAACTATAAAACTGGAGTCCTTGATTTAATTATATATAGGGGAAGCCTGAAAAGGGTTATGGAGACTTGTGCATAATTGAGATTTTCTGTTTAGCAACTGTATCTTACCCTTTTCTGCTATAACAATACACAAAAAAAAATTTGGCCTTGCCAACTGTTTCATAAAACATTATATGTGCTGCAAGAGCTTGGAGGTGTAGACATGGCATTATAACATTTATAATATAACAGCCTTGTGCATTCAAACTGCACTTTTGCTCATATCTCATATGAGTAATATATTTATTTTTACAATAATGCATCACATACAATATCAAACTGCATAATAAAAGATTTAAATAATATATATGAATTAGAAAATCAATATAATCTTTTCTGCATACTAAACATACACACTCCCTTCATACATTGGGGGAATTAAAGAAGAACAAAAAGTACCCACAGACAAATACATATATAAGTACTACACCTACCTGCTTCATAAATGGTGGCAATAAAAAATCTAGAATCACTCTGTAGGCTCTGCACTGTCCTATTGAAGTTTGCACAGCTCTGCACACTGATGGCAGCCATTTTGAATATATTAAACATGGAAATTCTGACCTGTGAAATCACTGCAGGAGTTCTGGCAGGAAGCTACAGCTTATCAGCTTCACGCTGCCAGTAGTTGCTACACTCTGCCACTAGTTTCACTTTCATAAATGGTAAAAGGGCTTACAGCAGCAGCAAACAAAAACAATGTTTTTATTATCATTTTTAAATAGGTAAATTACTTTTAACTTAAAAGGGACAGCCTTTTTTAATGATAGTCTAATACATAATATTATAATAGAACTAAGCTGCTGATGTATAGAATAAAGACTAATTAAAATCATAACCATGAATATTTATTTTTTTTAAATTGAGGATGCATTTATTTATTTAGGTGTACTTTATTGTGTTTTCTGTGCAAATGGTTTTGAAGAAGGTTTGAGAATGAAACCCAGTGCAGGTGTCAGAATGCCTGTCGCTGAAGGTGTGAGAATGAATCCCAGTGCAATACACAGATTGTTGTTCTTGATTGATAGTGCCCTCCCTCTGCCCTTGCCCCATAGATGCTTTCTGCCTCCCACCCTACCCCATGATCATTCTGTGTAGCTGCTCCCCCTCCCTTCCTCTGTCCCATACTGTATAGCTGATACCCCTCCCTTCCCCTGTCCCATACTGTGTAGCATCTACCCCTCCCTTCACCTGCCTCATACTGTGTAGCTGCTCCCCTGCCTTCCCCTGTCCCATACTGTGTAGCTGCTACCCCTCCCTTCCCCTGCCTCATACTGTGTAGCTGCTTGCCCCACCTTCCCCCATACTGTGTAGTTTCTCTCTGTCCCCCTCCCTCCCTCATACTGTGTAGCTTCTCCCCTCTTACTTCCCCTGTCTCATACTGTGTATCTGCTCTCCCCTCCGTTCTCCTGTCTCATGCTGTGTTGCTGCCCTCCAGTAACCCACACCAGATCACTGATTGTGCAGGATCTTATAAAAAAAAACAGGAATTGGCTTGTGCTTCATTATTTATTAAAAGTACACCATGTTATATGAGTGTTTTTTTAAGACTTTAGTGTCCCTTTAACTGTGTATAAGAAATATTTCCTTGAATAAATATATAATATGCTCCTATGTGAAGACCATTTTTTCAGACAACTGGCCATTTCTTTTACAGTGGTTTGCAACAAAATCAACAGAAATAAAAGTTGCCAAATTTCTACACTTAAAGGGGCAAATTTATGAAATACCAAAAATGTATCTTTATTGATGGCTTTGCTGCTACATGTCTGTGGTGCATTTTCACAAGTGCCTACTGTTTTTTATGCAAAAATCATGTTTATTTTTGTTCATTGCCATTCATTTACAGATGCAGAAGCACATTTAATGTGATGGTCTGCTAGCAAGAAGTATTGCCACTATAAGAAATAATGCACTATGGAGAAAAAAATGTATAAAACTGTAATAATAATAATACATTGGTTTTAACACCTTTTCATAAATATGCCCCAGTCTAATATAAATATTATTGGCAAACCTGAAGTTTAGCCCTTGCTCCATTAGTAGAGTAAGGTGTACTACCTGCTCTGAAGAATTAATTCATGCTGTTCAGTTTTAATAACAAATACTGAACTTAGGGCCAGTAACAAAATGCAATATTATTTGAGTTCAGGTCTTAAAGTAGAACTAAATTATTGTATCATCTATTGGTGATTCTGAAGGGGAGGATACTTACTGATTGCCAATATTATTTTCTTCCTCTGCAGCCCTGTGATTTGGAACTTCCTGATTCCTCTTCAACATCATTGAGTTGAGCAATCACAAGAAGCAAAATTCAGACCTAATACTGTTTCTGCACTTGCTCAACTCAGTGACGAATTGGAAGGGTTGGAACTACTGCCTTCCGGGGGGATATAATCCCCCCTCCTTTCCGTGGATGCCCATGCTTCAAGGTTCTCCATTTCAGTGGGAAAAAGGCTAAATGTAAGCCTATTTGTTTATTTAAGGAGGTGTTTTAATTAATTGCAGTTGTGGCAAACAGCCTGTGATATTAGCTGCTTTGTAATTGATTGTATAGCAGGCCCTACATAACAGAGGCCATTTTATTCATGGTTTAAAGTAAACCTTAATCAAAAGCAGTAGCTGCAGATTCCATTAAACAGTGCTTAATATAACAATCCTTGTAAAACGAGTGAATTGACTGGTTACTTGCATTAGCAGCGAGAAAGAAATTGGTATTAAAAAGGGCAATATAGACGAATTTAAAAAAATGTAGAAATGGTAAATATTCCTCTAGAATTCCATTATATTTGGCTTTTGTGACTTTAGTTTAAATCCTTATTCATTTCATATGATTCACATCTTCATAAGCAAATTTTAACTCAAAACTGCCAGTTACTAGCTGAGAAATGCAGTATTTGTACAACCCTCTTCACCAATATGTGATTAAATAATCTATCTAAGCTGTACAGTCAACAGTTTTACATGAAAAATATGCTCACATAGTTCAACTGCATCCCTCAGCAAACTAACAGTCATATATCTCAGCATAAATAATATACGTGCATCTCTTTCTGGTCGAGTAAACCGAAGGTATGACAGCAGGTTCCAGGGATCGATATACCAATTAAATGACGAGATTACTCTGAAGATTAGCATACAGCTCAATAAGAAAAAGGGTCTGCTTTTGTAAGCCCATTAGTAGTAGACAAGCAGCGATTTTTATTTATGCTATTGCACCCCACCGATAACGCACAGGATGCGCTATTTAATACTCACTGTGCCAACAAAATGTAATGAGTATGTATACCACACACTGTTCAACTACAAAAAATAAAGCCACATTGTGATGTTCAGATAACTGCTGAAACACATTAAGAACAATCTTTAACACCGCATGTCATGTGCTTAATTGCACTGAAAAGAGGACTATTGTATATGATAAATTATTTTCTTTCATTTTAACAAGGAGCAGAAGTACTAGGTAAAAATAAATAGTGATAATGTAAATGGGTACAAGAGAATGTACAGTTTCAAAATGTTTTAAAATGCTGGCTAGGAAAAGGAAGAACTAGCGGGCTTATTCATAGTCATGTAAAAGTGCAAATTTGCACCCATCACTACTTATCCAACTCCTCATATTCATCAAAGTACACAATGTGTTGAATTTGCTTCCAATTTGACACCTCCCAATGGTCACAGACTTACTCACTTTGCATGAACATGACCTTTGCCTATTTGCCAATTTGCCAAGTGTCAGAGTGCATTGAAGTGCCTGTTCAACAAGGAATACTGCTCTGAATTTTCCAGTTTGGCTTCCCCAGATTGAATTTGGGAAGTAGGGTGTTGATGGCAGGACTCCAGGGTGTTGAAAGGCAACTGTTCACTCAAATGACAAAGAAAATATAGTGAACAAGTGACAATATCGACTAGGAATATGGTGATATAGAAAGAGATGTAATATTCACTTGGCGCAGTTAGCGGGATATTATAAAGATGACGTCACTTCACTTTGCTTGATCAAATTCACATCACTTATGCCTTTGACTAAATATGCATATCTATGAGATCATCTAAAGCAGCGGTTCTCAACCTGTGGGTCGCGACCCCTTTGAGGGTTGCACGACCATCTCACAGGGGTCGAGAACTGCTGTAGAGCCCGGAAGCACTCACAGGTCCCTTTTTATAAGGGTTCCTGCGTGGTGACATTGGCCCAGAATGTCATCATGTGATGCGTGTAAGTGATGACGTCGGGCCTGAACTTCAGGCCGTGACATCAGCACCGGGGGTCGTGGTCTCACAAAGGTTGAGAACCACTGATCACAACATTTTCTTATTAAAATCAACATGATACAAGTTCATATCAAAATATTTTCACTATGTGTGGACAAAATGCCTACAAATTACAGAAGAATTTATTTGCCCAGTTAATAGTTTATCAGAATTTACCAGTTTTTTTAGCCACACAATACAACACAATACAGATTTGATGATTGTTAATTAATTTCTGAAAATTCCTCCAGTACTTAGTTAATTGCTAGCTGTATGACTTGTCTGCAAGTTTCACCAATGATAAAAGCATGCAAATGAAATGTTAGTCTATGTTTAGTTAAGGCTCTGCAAATGTAATTGTACTGAATTAACAGCACCTACAGTCAGTGC
>WMED01003281.1:0-22506 GCA_019650415.1 Pipa parva
GCCACTGTAAAACATCCCCCATGCCTTATTTTCAGGGGATGTCTTACTTTCGGGGAAACAATTGCCTATAGCTACTTATCTCTCAGAGACTTCATCTGCATCAGACTAGTTGGAATATCAAGTCAGAGTCTTGACTTTGAAGTTCAAAAATTGTAAATACCAAACAGCATTTTGTAAATGTGCAGACTTACCATGCTGAAGGCCTTGTTTCTTAATATCCTGAAGCCTGTCAGTCAAGCCAAAACTGATGTTCTACCAACAAAAAAAGTAGATATAAACTGAAAATTCCTGAATGGGGTGCCTCTAATATTTTCCAGGTCAAAATGTTATTCTAAGTTTTTTGTTTATTATATAATTAGTAATTATGAAGTGAATAAAGGATTAAAGACACACTCTGCCATACAAACACAAGGTGGCAGTAGAAACTAATTTTGCACATTGTGAATTGTTTTAAATTTTGAGTTCATTCCACAGTGCTGGTTGCAACACTACTGTATAACAGCCTTGAAATGTTAACTTACAATAACTGTGCCCTAGGATAAGGATTTTATAAAATGGGTAGTAGTTATCTCACGTCTAGCTAAAAAAATGTGTATTAAAAAATGTTAATTTTTATATTAATAATTAAAAATAATTAAAAACTGTTCTTGACTTCCCATCCCCTTCAACAATATAGCATGCTGTGTGCTTGTTCACAAGCTATGTTGTAAATTAGCTAATATATATTTCAAGATCGCCATTAGATTTCTTTGTATTAAAGTGTTCCTGTCACCTCAAAACTCTAATACTAGTTTAGGTTCTACTAAAGAAATAAACATTTTGTAAATATATATGAATTTTAAAAAATGTACCTTTAAACAGCGTTTCTCTCTGTCATCTTCCCTGTCAGCCTGACTTTTCTTTCCCGAGTTGGATGGGTGGGGCTAAATGATGATTGACATTATAGCTCTTCCAATCAGTTCCCTTAAATCATGATCTAACAGGGATCTGATTGGAGGAGTTATAATGTCAATCATCATTTAGCCCCATCCAACCCAACTCAGGAAAGAAAAGGCAGGCTGAAAGACAGAGAGAAACGCTTTCCCTTCCACACTGCAGTGTATGTATTTTGTAACCACTTTATGCCAAAGGAAGCATTATGTGACTATATTATTGTCAGACTGAACTAGACCGACATCTCTCCTATAATATTAATTATAGTTCCCCATTCCCTGGCCATACTGTTAACTGGAACCTTATCCTTGCTATAATGTTCATTATGGTGTCTCATTCTCTGGTCATACTGTTAACTGGAACCTTATCCCTGCTATAATGTTCATTAGGTACCCCATTCCCTAGCCAGACTATGAGGGGGAATCAGAAGTTTATGTACCATAAAGGTAGGGAAGGCAGCTGCTACTGGCCAAAGGGTGGTCATGGTGGGGCATACTAGTATACAGTATGTACACATCCTGGGGGAACCTATTCCTGCTCGCACATAATCGTATTAGCCAAAATGTGATCTGCAACCCTATCATTGCCCCAACATTTAGCATGTGACCTTTCCATGCCAGACTGTGTGCTGAAACCCCATAACTGTCCTACAATTATGATGTGACCCCCTACCCTGCCAGACAATAACATGGAATCCTATGATGTCACCCCCCTCCTTCATGTAACCCCATAGCTTTTTCTATTTTATCAATGCTAAGATTACCATACAGTTGAAAAATCAGCAACGGGTATAAACCTGCATAAGAAATGGATTTAGCATCCATTTTAAATAACAATTTACCAACAGACGTTGGTTATAACAGGATGCGCTGAAAAAAAGTGTATAAAAGTGCCAAAAATTCTCTGTATGTGATCAAATATCAAATAATACACAATTGTAACAAAAAATAAAAATAGAAATGAAAATAACAATATGAACTCGGTCCAAAAAGTGTCCGTGTAAATATTCCTCTTCAATTCAAAAATGTGAAAACTACAGCTCTTCTTCTCGGGTGTATGCCTAACACCCTGCTCCTCCACACTGTGCAAAAATGTATCTACGAAGAAAGCGCAAATATTTCGCACCACACCGCTGTATGGTGTAGACCTCTACGCGTTTCGCCCACTCTACGCGTTTCGCTTCTTCAGGAGAAAAAATCTGTATATATACAGATTTTTCTCCTGAAGAAGCCGGACACCAGCGTAGGGTGGGCGAAACACGTAGAGGTCTACGCCATACAGCGGACAGCTCGATTTTGATTCTTTGGTTGAGTTACATCATCACCTGAGGGAATGAGATATATATATGGAGGGATTACCATCTGAATTGGAAGATTTAAAAAGGAGTTTGTGATATGCATTTTTCCTTTACAGTATCTGGTGAGCATAACTGACACAGTTGAGCAATCGGTTGAACACGTGTTTGGGTGTTTTTCACTGGATTTCATTATACAACACATATCTCATCAATTCTTTTGAAGGTTGTTTGGGTCCTTTTACTACAATATTTTGTTTATTTAGTTGATGCACTATGTGGTGCGAAATATTTGCGCTTTCTTCGTAGGTACGTTTTTATCCATTTTAAATGTAATTCAATTAAAATACACCTATTTCCTGTGTTGTATGACATAGCATTCACATTCCTCTCTGAACACTAGGAGTCACTGTTGTCAGTGTAAACTTTGCCATAAGTGGCAATGAGAAGTAATGAGAAATACCTGTAATTACATTGTGGACATATGCTGTAGCTTATGAGTTGCACAAAGGTTGCAAGTGTAAACCAGCTGTAAAGAAGGCAGCAAAATATGATTCCACAAGGACACTTTGGGCGAAATTTACTAAAGTCAGAAACAAACTTTTTCAGCCATTTAACAGGCGAGAAAACGGCGAACATACTTTTCAACCGGAGCGAAAAAGTGGAAACACCAATTTCTGACTTTAGTAAATTTCATCCTTAGTATCCACTTACTCAGCTAGTTAAGAGACCTGTACATAGCCAAAAAAAAGATAATGGTAATTTTAAATATTTCCCTAACAAAAAACCAGACTAAAAGCAAATGAATTTGGACTTTGCACAAAAGGGAAGGGTTGGAGATGAGTGGATATTATAGAAAAGAGATCAATAGATGCTAACACTTAAAGGTTATTGTTTCATATTAGTGCTGTAAACTGACTGTTAAATGGAATGTCATAAAAATAGCAACAGCAATGATGGACAGTACTCAAATTAGCAAATTTAATCCGTGGACTATTATCTAACAATGTATTTTCTTATTATTTACAGTGTGTGATTTACAATTTATTTTCTGCATTGGAAATTCATATTTGACCTATTTAAATGATCGATGTAAAGGGAAATGGTTATTGGAGGATTTTACAGTGTAAGGGACACCTATCATGCCCTAGATGTGCAAATACTACATTCAGCAATATCTGCTTGGCACTTTTTGTTTGAAAGGAAGTCATTGGGAACAAGGAGGTCTTGTTTCATTTTGTGTGGGGGGAGAGTTGCCTCAGTCTGCCCTGAATGTGAGGCATTGAGAAGGGATTGGATGAAACAGGAGCTGTTTCTTTTTTTTTATATATACCAGATGCTCACACACCTGCACTTCATTGCCAGCGCACAAATCTGCTAAATGAGCAGAGCATCTCTCAGCAACTAGCCCCTGTTATAAGCATTAACTGTTTTATCACAGAGAAACTTAAATTAGACCATCAGTCATGGAATCTGTCCCAGAACCTTCTGAACAATCTTATTCCATATACGCTATAATGAAGTGTAATATGCATTTGCCTTATCAGAGGGGAAATAAAATAGTCACTTTCTTTACAATCCAGTAAAGACTGACTGCTATATAATATTATGTCTTAAATCTACAAAGAGGTTCTAACCACAACATATATAAAACATCTATGAACTAGTCCTTTCTAACTTAACTTAGTTAATCAATATCCTAACTGGCCACCTTCTCATAAATCATCACAAATGTTTGCACTAAGTTGCATATACATTGAAGGGAGTAATTCAGGCAGTGTTGGACTGAAGGACTGGGGCCCACCAAGAAATAAGAGATCAGGGCCAACTAAGAAAAAGATGCAATTAGTCAGATCTGTGTGTTAGCTCAGTTGACTCACTTCACTTTCATTATAATGAAAGCAGACCACTCTTCTGACATAGGCTATTTACTGCTCTAAACAACGTGTGTTAGAAGTCTTTCTCAGATATATTAATGCGAATGGGGAGATAGTTTATGCAAAGGAAAAGTGCAGGCGGCCAAGCTGCGTAATATAGCCCTAGCCTAAGAAAATAGGATGAACTTGAACTAAATGTTTTGGTCTGAGGTAAAAATAGATTTTTTTTCCTGCCCAAACAAATAATTAAAATGATGTGCTTGGAGGCAGGGCAGTTTTGCAGAAGCAGTATTAGCCATGAATACTATCTATCCCTAATACAGTTATGTATTACAATGCAAAACCAGCTCTCAAGCTGACCCCTTACTGCATTTGTTCCACAAAGCTTAGAGAGGAATTAGAAATGACTTGTATTTGTATAAAATCTGCATACCTAAGGCACCATGACATTCTAAAATACTCAAGGGTGTTCCTTCCAGGATAGAAAAGGTTAGAGATTTCAGAGATGTCTAAATAGATCAGGAAAAAGGAAGTGGCGCACCCACTCTGTAAATGAGTCCCGGTGTTTGTGAGCACAGGGTCCAACCCAGAAAAACTATTTCCCTCCCTGGATTTCCTCCAGCTCTAAAAACAATGGCTTAGATTTTGAAACCAAATATGAGTAAAGCTAAGTTATGCATACAAGTTAAGTTATGCTAAATGCAATTCTTTTCCTGCAGAAGTGATAGACATTTTTACAATCTTTGGTTTAAAGCAGATCAAGATGTCTGAGATTAACTGTTACAGACAAGTGTTATAAAGTTTTCTATGTAATTCTGCATTCCTAGTGACACTTTCAACTTGTAACTGTATAGTTCCTGGTGCCTAAAAGGACTCAAAGGCCCAGCTAGGTACATACTCAGGCCCAAGGCCCAGTACAACTGTAACTTTAATTCCACTGACCCAGGTGGATTGGATGAAACAACCTTATGGTAGGTCAAGACATGAAATGCTTACTGTAATAACCTTATGTTAGTGGTGCAGGATCAGTTACAACAGGCCTGTCCTAGTGTCCTGTTAAATACACCAATAGATGTTATCTCTAGGAACTGAGAAGCCGTTATTGGCACAAATGGGAAATTCTCACCTGTAGTATTTGACAATAAAATATTCTGGCTGGGTGAGGGATAAACTCTGCAATAAAGGTGGAACTTGTAACAACTGATCCTGAAAGTCTTACAACAAGCTTAGCCCTTGTTGTGGAGTTTATCATACCAGACACTCCCTCATCTGGTCAAAGTAGTTAATTTCTGAATTCTCTGTGTATAAAGTTCCCAACTATGAGTATGAGCAGGCAGGAAGTGCTATGAATATGTGACTGCTGAATTGACACAAGGAGGTTGATGTCTATTGAAAATTACATACCAAGAAAATTATTGTTGTAAATATTAAAATAGTTTTTTTCAGTTAAACAATGCATATACTTAAGATCACTACCAGAATATATCTCCCCTATAAGATAAATATTAACCACATTCTGTGGTGCTGTGAACTATGCTCAGAAAATAGCAAGACCTTAGTACTTGGTCAAAATTACCAGAAGCCAGCAGATAGGGTTCAAGCAAACCCCAAAATTCCACCTGGAAAAAGAAAACCCTATGTATAAGGGATGTAGCATATTAACATGTATACATTATGTACTTTGTAAGCACTGACACTTTAATTTTTTGGGACCCAACCATTTGCTAATTAGTATTACTATTTAAATATGTGTGGTTTGATCAATATTATACCTGATGAATGGAGGCTAATGCCACCCCAAAACATGCACTCCGCAATAAATGGGGGATTCAATTGAGCAGCAGTGGACAGTAAGCCAGTTGTCAACCTAAAATGCACAATGGACAAAATTAAAAACTTGGGACAACCTTGATATTTATTGGAAAAATGTCTGCAATTAAGGAAGTTTTTCCTTCTCATCAGATAGAAAGAACCTTTTCAAAGAGTTTGTCCTCTACATTTGTGAACAGATAATTTGCTTCCCACTTCTCTAGAAAACTTTTTTTCTACCTTTTGTTTGACCCATTTGGGAGGGGTGGCCCAATGTGACTGGTAGCATTAAGTCGCTAATTAATGTCAACAGAGGAAGTGGCACTTCTGGGTCCTGATTGACGTGCCAATTCACCAGCAGAGCATTCTGGAATTAGTAGTATTAGTGGTGCATGCACTGTCTACTGGTGGACCTGCTCTAGTAGACATTTGATATTTTCTTGTGGGCCAAATATAATTACACTGAAGGCCAGATCTGGCCAGAGTTTGACACCCCTACTGTAAGCTGTTTATGGCAGTCATTTACTTCTACATCAGTGATTCCCAACCTTTTTTGGCCTTGGGGCCAAATTTGCGACATGCTTCAAAATTGTGACTTGTAAAGTCATGACTGCAACAAATTTTAAAGTTACAACTGCGACAATTTTCCATAGTAAAGTCACGACAATATTCTCATTATAAAGACGCAACTGCAACAGTAACAGTCTATTGAAACTGTCTTTAGCTGGCGAATTCACAATTATACACAACAATTCAAACTTCGGAATTCAAGCCATAAGTTGGCCATCACTACTGTACATAATTATCAGCACTTAATAAGTTGGAAATCATAATAAAGAGAGAGTACTGTACCCCTCTAGTAAGTAAATGCCTAGCAGTGGATCATAAGTTTGTACTTATACATGTTGTAAATCAGGTGAGCCCCAGCTGATTTTTCTGCCTGCCCCTGATATCCTTTTGTTAATGACATGGCATTATGGGAATTGTAGTTTTTCTATGGGAGCTACAGTATAATTCTACAACTTTAAACTGCAGCATTCTAGAGCAGCGGTTCTCAACCTTTTCGGCCGGCGACCCCGGCCCTGATGTCACCACGCCGCGACGTGATGACGTTTGCGGCTGACGTCACCCGCAGGAACCCTTATAAGAAGGGTTCCTGCGGCACTTCCGGGAGTCGGAGGCGGTTCTCGACCCCCGTGGGACGGCCTCGCGACCCCGGCGGGGGTCGCGACCCACAGGTTGAGAACCGCTGTTCTAGAGGATACAATGGCACAATTCATATCTGAAACAAGAAAAGCTGTTTTAGCAACAATAATGATCAAATAGTAAAATAGTTTGAGGTACAAATGTATTTTATTTTCCAAAACAGCCGTGTGTATTATAAAGGATAATGTACCCCCTTTCCATAATTGATGATGATAATTAAAGTCCCTTCATTGTTTCATATATTTTAATATATAGTAAAATGCATCTTGCCCTAAGTTACAGTGTCTGATCACTTTAATATAATACACTGAACTAAGAAGTAAAAAATATTTTATTTTAAGATTTATTCCAAAACAAACATTTTCCTACAGCGTTATTAATTTCTTGTTTAGTTCCCAGTGTTGTTACTTCTAGTGTTTGGATAGTAGCCAAAGAATGCTCCCTTGGGACAGCAGCCTTGGAATGCTCAGTAGAATCTCTGTTACAGTGAGCTCCTGAAGATAAGGCAGAAAGCAAAGCATCTACTTGGAAACCATATAACTTGATTTTATTCCACAGAGTGGTTTGCAACATTTGTAAAATTCTTTAGACATTTTAATGTCTTTGCAAAGTTTGCCAACTAATAGGAAACAGCACAATATTAGTTGCACAGTAAGTGATAGCAGGAAAAAGTTAAAACTAGAAAAATGTTTGTTTTTAAAACAATGATGCTTTTGCCAGTAATTAACTGTAAACTGAATTAAAAAGAGACATTTCTATATTTTTTCTGTATTTTTGTGCTGTAGGTATATTTTTACCTCGCAGAAATACTGTATATCCTTTATTCTCTGGCAGTGTAGTCATGGTAAGCTACAAAACAGAAAAGATCTTCTGATGTAGAACCCTTATCATAAATTGTTTTTTTAAAAACATTTTTAGATAAATTTGTTTTGGTGGACCGAGGAGATAACCAATGGTTTCTTTTCGGAGTGGGACAGCAACAGCTACTTCTTGGCTGAACTCCAGTGTACAAAGACAGTTTCCTTGTGTCCTTTATTGAGCACGGCTTGCTACATAAGCATGTGGCCAAAGTTAGTTTTACGAATAGGAGTTTCAAAATAAATATCCATTTTTACAAACAATTCTAAGTGCATATGTACGCATACAACAACAAATCTATGTTGTACTGGAATCCTCAGTATAAACCATTCTAGTAAAAGTCACAAGAATGCAGGACACTGATCATTTTAGGGTAGGTTTCAAGTCTGAAACTTTTTTGTAATCATTGCAATCACAGCCATTATTCATTTCACACTGAAAATTCCAGATAAGGAGATAAACCAGAATGCTGGGTTGATCTTTTGCAAATTTTGTGATACTTGTTACATTTCCTCCCATATTATGTCTAAGCCTTATATCAGCAGTATGAGTGAATCTTTTCAAGAGAGGTCAACACTTTCATATTCACAATGATCTGAGTCTTCCAACTCAATGCCAGGAACTAGGCTGTAATAATCTGTAGCCTGATTCAAGTAAAGTTTCTCCCTATCTGTGGAGTCCTTCATAACCTCTGTCACGCTTACAGTTTCCACTTCAAGTTCATCTCCTCCCTTAAGTTCTAAATTGTCCTCTTCCTGTTCCACAGCAAGCATTAACCCTGGTCCTTCTCTGCTGATGTGACCATCTCCTTCTACTAATGAATCTGCAGATGTCCCCAGTTTTATTTCTACCTCTTCATAAAGATCCCGGCTGCTACCCAGTAAGGCAGCTGATGGCTTTAATAAAATAGGGTCATTCATCTGGTTCACTTCGATTTCCCTCCTGTCCTTTGGAAAATGCTGTCGGGGTTCATAATGGTGGTATTCTCCCATGTTGTTAGTTCCATTGCGATCCACAGTCACTAGAGAACACTCTCTACGTGTGTTGGTGTAGCTCCCTTTTTGTCTACGACAGCAGACATACCAGCAAACAAAACCAAACACTAAGAGCAGAGGAATGCATATCAGCGCCACAGTTAAACTATGGGACCTACAAATACTGTTTCTTTTAACCTCTGTTAACATCAATCCACTCACATCCTTTGGAGAGGTGCAGATCAATTCTTCTAGTACCCTACTCCTGTTTTTACCATGGAAAGTTGCTTTAAGGTGATCATAAAGGGCACACGTGCATTCCAAGCTGTTATTAAGAAAACTAAACTCAGACAGAGATGGTTTGAAGATGCTGAGTGGGACAGAGGTTAAGTTGTTGTTACTCAGGTCAATCTCCTGTATGAGATTAGAGACAAGTAGGAAGTTAGTAGGAAGGTGATCAAGCTGATTATTTCCAAGGTGCAAAACCTTTAAGTTGGGGGCTTTGCTCAAAAAACCATCAGGTAGCTTGCTTAAATGGTTGTTGTCTATATAGAGTTTTTCAATGTTTGTGGTATTTCTCCCTTCTTCATTGTCAGTGATTTCAACAATCCCTGAATGTGAAAGGTCAAGTACCCGTAGGTTAGATAACTTCGTGAACATATTCCATTCTAATTTATCTACAGACAGACTGAGGTTCAGGCAATGATGTTCATATTGCAGAACAGACCAGTCAGATGAACTCTCAATTATAGTGCAGTTGTAGGTGTTTTCTGCATCTCCTTTAGCAAATACTCCAAATGATAGCAGCCACAGAAAGCCTATTCTTGCACGACAAAGATCTGAATGACAAGAAAAAAAAAAAAAATTAGATTGACATGGGTAAATAGAGAATGTATATTTTTGATGACAGATCTATGATTGCTGGAAAACTATGATGCAAAATAAGAAGAATTTGTTTTTTGCATTATTATTAAGACTTCTCCCTGCTTCCAGTACCCCTATTAAAATGGGTATTAAGAGGTTCACCTTAAATTTTCCTCTAAAGTTTCAGAATGAACCCCGATTATTTAAATTAGCATCTCTCTATAATCTAAGTGTTGTTCTTCTATAACTGTTTTTGATAAATCTGCCTCCATTGCCTTGTGGTTATGTTATTGTCAGGATTTGGGCTTCCTCCTTGCACTGAACTAGTGGCTTATGGAAAGCCCTGAGAGACTTGAGTTACCCAGAAATCAGTGCTAACACATGGTAGCTTCTCAATGTAAACTAACAGAACACTGGGATCTAAGATTGGAGTCAGCTAACAAATGCCTATGTCACACCTCATAAAGCAGCTATTTTAGGTGAATTTTTACCAGTGCAAACTCAGGCAGCCATTGTTTATTTTCTGCATTACAAAAGCATTGTAAATCATCTTACACTTGTTTATGTTAGGTGATTTTTCATCTAAGTAAAATTAGCCTGTAGACACATTCCTAACATGGAAGCCATTCTTGATTTGTCTGTATTCCAAGAACATTTTAAATAATTTGACACTTGTTTACGGACTCACCAGACATATCTTGTCAGTTGTAGCTACGATTTGGAATGTGTCCAACTTGCTACCAACAACCACATTGCCCAGCACATTGATTGTTGCTGAAAAAAAAAGTATGAATAATGTGAGAATTCAAAACCACATGAAACTTTAAATTTAGTAACACTAATGGACTAAACCTGTGAACATGATCATTGTAAACTACTGTACATGCCTAGATAACCAGGGGTTTTTAAACAAAGGACTGCGAGAATAAAGGGATCACTCAACATCAAACTTATTTTTAATAATATCATTATTGGGACATTGTGTGTAAAATAAGACATCCAAATTTCATCCAATGGCATACTTGAAAAGGATGCAAACAGTATTGTCAGTTCAGTTTTGAACAACTGTGGTGATTTGAGCAAGTATCCACAGCTCACTCCAAACTTATGTTTCAGTTTTAATCTAACCACCAAGAGGAAACAGCACTGGAATAAAACCCCAATTTATTTAGTTTTATTCATCCATTAAAAAAAAACGACATTATATAGACAGTAAAGAAAGTAATAGTATCAGAACAGGAATCACCATTTAATGCAATTTACAAAAACAGCAATTAATCATAAGTCATGAAATAAATCAAACAACCTTTAAAACATGACCTCCAGCAACACACATAATTAAAGTAGACCTAAATCAATAATACATATAATCAACAGGTAAGTATATGTGTTATAATAAAACATATAAAAATGAATTACAAATTACCTAATGGAGTGGCAACCCTTATAATTCATTTAAATATGTTGTAGATGGTGGTATTGTAAGATAGTTTTTCAAATGGTCTTTTTAAAAACATTTTTTGTGGTGTTTGAATTATTTGACTTTGATTTGCTATTCCTCTTTTGTTTGTTTCTGGTTCATCTTAATAGTTGCCAAGAGTCATCAGAAAAATCACTTCATCAGATTATTACAGAAAACTGAGAACAAACAAATTAAGTAACTGCAAGATTTCTTAGAATACCACTATCTGCATCATAGTAAAAATGAAGCCCAACCCCTTTAAATATTTACAAACAATGTTACATCCCACTCAAGCATTCAGCTAAGACAACTCATTGCTTCTTAAAAACGTCTTTTAAGTGGACCTAACAGGTCCACTTTTAAAAGGCTTTATGTCTTATATTTAGTCCTCCAAGAAAGCCATGTTGGTTACATAAAATTGTAAATATGAGTAGGTGCTGTTGTGGACATATGTGCATTTAATCACCATTTTACTGTATCTAATGCTAAAAGCATTCAGCTAAGACTGTAATAAAAGAAGCAAACTCCTTGCATCTTTTCTGCTCCGATGGCCGACTTGAATCTCAAGTCAGATGGGGGGTGGAGTCTAAAAGAATGATTGACATTAAAGTTCCTCCAATCAGGTCCCTTAAATCACAATCTAGCAGGGATCTGATTGGATAAGCTATGTCAGTCATCATTTAGCCCCGACCAATCTGACTTGAGATTCAAGTCGGGCATTGCAGCAGAAAAGAAGCAGGGAGTTTGTGCGTCTTTTACTGCAGTCTTAGCTGAATGCTTTTAGCATTCATCTAAAACAGGGGTGGCAAACCTTTTTGGCACAGAGTGCCAAAAAGTTGACGTCACCCACGAGGGCTTTCCCAGAAGTGCCGGCGCTGGTGAGTGACATCATCACACCAGCGCCAGGGGAGGAGCGTACACGCATCGGGGGAGGAGAACTCCCCTGCTCGTGTGCGTTTCTTCAGTGCAGACCACGGATCCGGCCTGAAAACTTTCAGATCGGGTCCGCAGCCTGTACTGAAGACAGGGAATGGTGATGGCTCGCGTGCCCTCTCTGGCACACGTGCCATAGGTTTGCCATCCCTGATCTAAAACAATTCCCTGCTTCTGAAAAGACAGTCTTTTAAAGGAACAATCTGGCCAAAAAAAAAACAACAAAACCTTTTTTTTATTTTTGCTAATTACTAACTTTTATTAAATACAATTGATTATTAATTTAAAAAAAAAAAATCTTACCTATAAAGAAGGTGTATACAGCTCTTCCGTGTTGCAGACTCCATCTTCAGACTCTGCCGGTGACTCTACAGCGTCCTGAATCACCGATCCCTGTAAGAAGCGCAGTCCTCTCCAGCCGCGCCCCTAATGGAGCCCTGTATCAGCATTTCCTATAAGTCACACGGGAGAGCGTGCACGTGATCAATGCGTCCTCCCTGGATGATGTGCATCCTCTCCATGTGACTTATAGGAAGTACTGATGTGGGGCTTCACTACTAGTGCAGCTGGAGATGACTGCGCTTCTTAGAGGGATCAGGTGATTTGGGACGCCATAGAGCCGCTGGCAGAGTCTGAAGATGGAGTCTGCAACACGGAAGTGCTGTACAGCACTTCTTTACAGGTAAGAATTTTTTTTTAAAATTGATAATAAATTGTATTTAATAAAAGTTAGTAATTAGCATAAATAAATAAAGTTTTTTTTTTAATTTTTGACCAGACTGTTCCTTTAAGTGTACCTGACAGGTCCACTTTAAAGGAGAACTATAGTGTTAATTGATACATACCTGATTGATCTAACAACAGTACACTATGTGATGTGATGATCCACAGCCAAGGGTCGTCAGATGAATACATTACTGCTCTAACTCCCTTCCAGGTTATATGAGTGATGTCAGTCCCTCATGGACCTGCCCCCTTCTGAATTTCGCCAAAATTAACCGACTGCATATGTGCAGATCAATCAGTAAACTTGGTGTACTGCTGCTGGATCGATCAGGTAAGTATCAGTTAACACCATAGTTCTAATTTAAGCTCACTGTCCACTTACTTTTGAATCATTGTTCAATCAATAGTTTTGGCCTCAAATGCTGCATTGTAATTAACAGAAACCCTGAGTCTACGGTTCTCTCAGGCTAAAATCCTACATATCATATGTTTACTCACAAGACCTAAAACCTGAATACCAGAAGAAACTGCAAGGCCAGGGGGGCAGTAGAGAAGAAGCTGGAGATAACATCTTTTTACAGTAAGCTTTTTCCATCTCAAGTGACAATCACAGAGTGAAAAACATGTATGGATCTCCAAATACACATGGGGTTATTCTCTAAAGTCTGAATTGTTGTGTAAAAGTATGAATTCGCCAGTTAAGACAGTTGCAATAGACTGCTACTGTCGCAGTTGCATCTTTATAATGAGAATGCTGTCTCAGTCATAACTTTACTGTGGAAATATTGTAGCAGAAGCAACTTTAAAAATTGTCACAACTTTACAATGGGAGAATTGTCGCAGGAATTGCTATGAGAATCCGCTGTTTGAAAATTCGACAGTCGAATTCAGATTTTAGAGATTAACCCTATTAATATTATTATTATTAGTCCTAGTGGAAATTACTTCTACAAAATGAGTAAGCATTTTACTGAATGTCTGGCAATCAAAAGGTTACAAAACAAACTGGTCTCTCACTTTCACAAAGTCAAGATGGTAAATATGTTTAACAAAGATAAGGCAGGGATATTAAAAGTCAATATTTACCACATCTGCAGCACTGTGAAGCCTGCTGATCTGTTAACTGTCTGTATGGATATACTGGTGTAGCTTACATTAAAATTGTGCTATCATTAACCCGAGGAGTTGTAGTGGGTGCCTCTCTAGCTGCTGCAGAGCTCTCATTTCTATTTAGCTTTTGAGTTGAGTCCAGTGACTTGTAAATATGAAAACCAGTCTGCCTAAGGCTGCCTGATTCTGTCTAATTCATTATACATTATGATCAGGCAAAGTAAAGTACATATATGTATTTATTTACAAACCAGTGCTTTGTTTTACTTTCTGAAAGGGTAGGGATATTAAGGGTTAATTGTGAGTTGCCAAGAGAGGGAAATCTCCATAGAGACTAGATAAACAGCTATGTACTGTTTCTGGTGCTCTCTGGGATTGGCCACTTCCTATACCCAGATTCTAGTAGCTTGGCCGTCATGGGAGACAGAACATGGCTCTGTATGAACTCAGTGCCTCTAATAAATGTGTTAATCGAAGTGTATTTTATGAAAGCCATTTATTCCTATTGCCTTTAATTCAGCATTGCCTCATTGGAACCTCACTTTCAATATTATTTATATTTTAGTAGTTTAAACTGAGGTTTAAAATATATTTTAAACACATCTACGGTTTAGATTTCTAAAATACATAAAATAAAAGTGATAATGAATGATCTAATGATGTTATAATATGGTACTATGGAGAAAATGGACTGCAGTAACCTGTGGAAACATTTAGAGCCTCATTGTCTAAAGTCCGAATAATCACATAGAGCTGTGAACTCTTGTCTGTTCTCCACTTTCCCATATTTGCTTATTAAGCAAAGTCTGCAAAGTGGCAAATAGACGATCAAGTCAAGCGACTCTGTGAATTGTGAACTTATGGATCTCTTCACCATGAATGACCTTGCATTGTCATTCCCAGATACTTCTCCTATTGGCTAAAATGTGGAGTGGTGTGAAAATACAAATGGGACTAGGAGAACTGCTCCAAATTTACCTGTTTGACCTCATCACTTCAGATTGGCGAATTGGGGGGTTGATGGCAGAGCCCCAGTGTTGTGTCAGGTAACCATTCATTCATTCAAGTGACAACATGACCTAAAGACAAAGTGATATAGAAATAGGTAGAATTTTCAAAGAATATAGTTAGTGGGATATGGTGAGACTGATGTCACTACCCTTCACTTATCGAATTTGCCTCACTCTGAGTGACTTCTCCTCATACTACTATCCAACTGACTACAGTTGTCCATCTTTGATAAGCATATTCTCCACTTAGCCAATAGTGAGCAGAGAATTCATGACTATTTTGGTGATGCAACTAGAATTGTAGCAAAGTGAATTTGACAGGTGAATTCACACGTTAGTCAATTTGGCTCATATAGATTTGTTATTTGCTTTCTATATTTTAGGCAAATCTAACTGCTGGAATATCTATATTACATTTCCAAGCACAAAATATGTTTTTCTATGAAAGAAAAAATTAAAATGTAACCATCGCTTACAAATTACTACAATGGGGCTTTCCCATTAACAAAATAAAGGGCATTCAATCTAAATGCAGAACTTTTTTCTTAAAGTGATACTGACACCTATGAAGAGTTGTCACCATTATTAAGACCTCTGACAGTTGCTTTTAGGCTTTTTATATCATTTCTCTCACTGGCTTCTGTGATCTGTACCTGTAGTGGGTGTGGGATTAAATATTTTATCAGTGTTCGGAGGAAAAAGGGTAAAGTAAATGGTCACTACAATCGTTTGTATTTAGTAATTCAAATGGGTGAAATTTAATAAAATTGAAAATATTGCGATATCAAATGATTTTTACCAATATCGCAATGTTGCAGATATTGCGATATTGGAGGTTTATCGATATTCCGATATCGGCAATATCAATATCGCAATATCGCAATTCAAATGAAATGTTTAATCTGTTTATTTCTATGGAAAATCCATAATATCGCTGGAAAATTCTATATCAGCAATATCAATATCGCGATATTGGTAAAAATAGTTGATATCGAGATATCGGCAATATCGATGTCATGATATCACAATTTTCCATCTTATTAAATTTTGCCAATAGTCTTTAAAGTTTTGTAACCTAGTAAATAAGCAATCTAGTCATGATTGATAAGTCTAGGTACATTGTGCATTTAATTGTCTTTATGAGAACAAAAGGCTTGCAGTGAAAAGCATGTGCATTTAATGGGGTAAAGCTTATAAAAGAGTATCTATGGGGAGCTGTGGCAGTAATAATCTTTAGATTAGAACAGGGGTCGGCAAAGTTAAATGAGGAGGTTGGCATTTCGCTCCCTCCTCCAGCGGCGACTATTTTTTAGTAAGCCACAAAGGGGAAGGAGCACACTTCTCCCAACAACATGACCTGCCGACGACCAATCAGAAGAGCTGTCGTAGGTCATGGGTGGGGCTTTGGAGGTGCGCTCCAAGCAACAACAATGCGGCTAAAGAACCGCAAGTGGCTTGCGAACTGGACATTGCCGGCCACTGGATTAGAACTATGTAAAATTCACTCGCTGTGGTGCTGATTATACAGTAGTTCAGACACTTGGTGCATGGCTACTTAAAAACGAATGCACTCTGCAGTATGCATCTTAATGGATAACTTCTGCATAGGGATTTTATGTGTCTGGTTTAAAACGGGTTGATCTGGCAACCTTATTTATTCAGTATCTGGTATCTAAACTTGTTTATAATCATCCCTGCTAAATGCAGAATTTACATGTATTTGGGTTTAAATGTAGTATGTGAAAACCTTAGCTGTACCTTCTATCCTAAAAGTATGTATGTATGTATGTATAATTTTATTTATAAAGTGCCACAAATTTACGCAGCGCTCTACAATTCAGAGATACAAGTACAATACAGACAAGGGAAAAGTGCATTAAACAATACAAGTAAAATATTACAAGGATACATCAAATTAAGTCCTAGGTTGCGATTGACACAAGAGGTTGGAGGTCCCTGCCCCAAGGAGCTTACAATCTAAGTCCAAAAAGACGTCATGGAAGTTGAGATTTTAGCAGAGCTCTCTATCCTGCTTTATGTAAAGTGCCCCATTAGCGTTTAGAGGTATGGTTCTAAATGCTGTAACATTATTCAAAGGAACAACAACAAGAATTCTTTGATTTAGCAGAAGTCAAAATGGCTGCTCATACAACTCTTCCTATAATGGTTATGGAAACATACTGTATATTTTTTGTGTTTTTAACAGAGAAATATTGCTCAGACCTGCTGTATTATGCTTTCAATAAGATCTGGTTATGTCAATTTTAAAAACATTTTACATATTTCTGTTCTAATTCTACTACTTTTTCTGGAACATCTTGAATGAAATCCAAAATTAATGATTTCCCTGACAGAAATGTTTGTAGGCCATAATGGTCACATGATAATGCAAAGTAACCAGTGCAAAAAATGTTTAATTGAAAGTACAACTTATCTATAAGTATTGTTTAGAAACTTTTACCTTAAAAAAAAAGCAAACTACTGTATTTCTCTGTATAATGCAAAGGTACGTAATAGTAGGGACTACCATTTGCTTGAATTATCAAAGTAAATTCTATACACATTAGTCCAAAAATGCAATCTCATAATAACACTAGTTTCTGGGGGTTATTGATTAATGTGAGAATTAGGGGGTAATTCAGCAAGGTGCGAACTCACCTTGCGATCCTTCAATACACCTCGCCAAAATGGTTACACGCTGGCTTCTCTCCTACACGCACACATCAGCAAATGCTTTAAAGGTATTCCAGTCTCGCGAGGAGGCTCGAGTGGTTGTGAGGTGACTGGAATACCTTTAAAGCGTTCGCTGGTGTTCGCGTTTAGGAGAGAAGCCAGCACGTAACCATTTTGGCGAGGTGTATCCAAGGATCGCAAGGTGAGTTCGCACCTTGCTGAATTACCCCCTTAGACTGTTGACTTCTCAAACAGTGGATTCTCAAAGCAAATCTGCAACAAATTTCCTACTGGAAAATCATGACCGCAACAATTTTTAAGGTTCCAGCTGCGACAATATTTGCATAGCAAAATCACAACTGCAACAATATTTTCATTATAAAGCTGCAATCGTGACAACCTTTATGCAACAATTCAGACTTTAGCCAATAACCCCCTCTGTTGCAAAGGGACATCTTATGAGGCAGTTTAACTTATATATAAATATGCAGATATGAAGTATGATCTGTACATGATAACAAGTAATAGTGTTCATTTTATTAAAAAATAAATAAAAGATAAACACTACTGATATGAAATCTATATCTGCTAGTGAAGCTTGCAAAATTACTGCATCACTACAATCACTTAGATTGTAAGCTTTATGGGGCAGGGACATCTATCTTCTTATTTCAATCATGACCTGGCACTTAGAGTGATGTATTTTCTTGATTATATGTTTGTATTTTACTTGTTCTTTTTTCCACACTTTACCCTTGTCTGTATTATTACTGGATTGTACAGTGCTGCGTAACCTTGTGGCGCTTTATAAATAAAAATATACATACATACATTATGTTATTGACCATTGCTTTTAAAATAGTTTTCAGGCCAAAGGAAATGTTGTAATTTCCAGTGACGCTTTTGAGAGTGACAGCAAAACACTAAAAAAAAAGCACCAGTTTCACTATTTATCAAAGCATTTCAACATTGTTCATTTTGTTGGACTTCTTAATTCTGCCAATTTGTATAAGACAGTTAAAAAGTTGTCAATACCAAAAAAGATTTTGATCAGTTGAAAGGAGCAACCACTGCAGTGTTTTCAATCTGTTCCACCTATCATTTCAGATCAATATCAACATTCTTTTCAACAGAAAAACCTATTCAAATGTGGCTAAGGCTAGGTTCATACTAGCGTTTAAATACACTGTGCATATACGCTGCGCTTTAAAAAAAAAAAAAAAAGCCTCGCTGTAAATCCCAATAGGACTTACCTTGCTTTGGCCACACTAGCACAGAACGCGAGTTCGCGCATGCTGGAACACTTTACGTCACATTTTTGCTGGTGTATGTACACTATGCGAAGAATGGAGGAGCCATGAATGCTGAGAGAGAGCGTTCACACTTTGTCAGGTAAATACAATAGAAAAGCGCATCTAGAATATAGATATAGACTGAAATACGCGGCATGTTTTCTAGGCGCACTTTTCTAAAAGTGCAGTGCATATATGCGCTAGTGTGAACCTAACCTAAATGACTAGACCAACTCCAATGGGAATAAGGGGTTTTTGCCAGCTGAAAGCACTTTTGGTTGAGTAAATCTGACAGAGTGGCTTTATAAATTGGCAAAAACAGGGAAATTGACATATGTGGGTGAAATTTACAAAAATTCGAGAAGGTAATTTTCGACTTTCCTCGATTTTTTTCTATGTGAAAATGCTGTTCCATTGAAACATTTCTATACATTTTTTTTTAGATGGAAAAGTGGCCAAAGTAATTATGTAAAGTTTGACTACTTTTCCATAAAAAAAAAAAACATTCAAAACAATTTGATCGAAATGTAATGTTTCCATCGGGGAAAAAATCGATCTAAATGTTTCAATGGAATGGCCATTTTTATATTGAACAAAAATCAGTAAATTCGAAAACTATCTCTTTGATTTTTGTAAATTTCACCCCAATGGTCTCTATTTCACCAGCATGAACAGGTTGAAAAACGTTTCCACTTTTAGAAATATCCAATGACTTTTATTTGAATACATTTTCTGCAATTAAACCTTTTCCTATGGTACATTGCATGGAACATGCCTCTATTAACTTATAACACTGACTAACTATTGTAATTAGAGTGGGAGTTACTGGTATGCATTGGCTTATATATAAAAGAGGAGTCATCCTGCTATACAGGGAATATTATCACTGCAACTTTCCTTTGGAAAAGCAGCATCAACTAAAATACCCCATGTGCCTTATTTAAAGTGCTGGTTTATGGTGTTTGGTTTTAGATGTGTAGTATACAAGCACGGTGCACTTTAATTCACATGAAATAACATACTTTTTTCCAATTTTTGTTCATGCATTAGCATTCTTTGTGAGGTTTCTGGTTCCATAGTTTCTAAGTGGTTGACAATTCATCTAATTGTTGGCAAAGAGTAAGGTCAGACATGCTGTTCGTTTAAGAGTTACTCTTGTTTAGCCAGAAACTCGGCATTTCCTGTGATTTCTTTAAAATAATAGAAATACTGTATACAGTAGATACAATATAATCCAAGCTATTTAAAGTATCTTATTAATATATATAGCAATAAACTTTTTTTTTCAGTTTTATTCAATTTTAAAACTGAATCAATTTTTCAATAAAATCATGGAGTGGGCACCCAAAATGAATAAAGGAAGGTGAGAATTTGTGAGCACAGATTCAGTTGCTTTATTACTGAAATCACAGAAAGAATGCTGGGAAACAACAAAGGATTAAACAGAAAAAAAATGTGCGTACTCTCGTGCATGGATTCATATAGCAGTTATGAACTATGCAGCTATAACCCCAAGGTGAACTACTCCCCTCAGTTGGGTACCATTTTGGCATAACCCCATATAATTTCTTACAAATGTGAGGATGTGCAAGATTGATTATATTATTTAGAAAGGGAATGTGGTTATGCTTCCATTGCTAGAATCAGTTTCAGGCAGTGCTACTAGCATGGCAGCAAGGGGTAGATGGGCCAGAAAACAGGCATTCTTCAAAAGGCAAGAGAGCTTTTCAGACTGCTGAAATCTGCGTCAGATTGGTTTAAACATTATAAAGGAGATATGTGCACTATCCCACCACTGATGCTAACCTGGAGGTGGTGTTTTGATAGCAGGAGGGAGAAGTAATGGCAATTCCCAAACCAGGGAATAACAGACATGCTGCAGTGGGCGTTGAAGAAATTTGTGGACTGGAGGTGCGGGTGACATTATATGTATTTTGTTTTAAGTATAAGTTCACCTTTAATACAGTATCCCTAGAAAATCAGCACTTTTATTGTGACTTTAAAAGTCCAATAGAAGTTACTTACAACCAACACTGAGGGGGTTATTGACTAAAGTGATAATTGAACTGTCGAAGTGAATTCTCATCACTTCAGGTGGCTACACCCTGATTCCCTACTCCTTATTCACTAAACAGTGGATTGCCATAGAAAAGTCACAACCACGACAATATTCCCATAGTAACGTTGCGACCGTGACAATATTCCTACACTGCAGTTGGGACCGCGATAGTAGTCACCTATTAGGTAGTGTGTGACTGTCATTAGCTGGCAAATTCACACCTTTACACAACAATTCAGACTTTAGTCAATAACCCCCTGAAGGTCTGCACAAGTGTTTGACTAAAACCGAATAGGCCCTGATAATACCACCTCAAGCATACAAGACTGCATACAAGACTTATGTATATGAGCGTACACTATATACAAGAATATGTGAATATCTATCCTTATCATGATCTATATCAGCGGTTCTCAACCTGTGGGTCGTGACCCCTTTGGGGGTCGAACGACACTCTCACAGGGGTCACGAACATGCTGCTGAAGCTGGAAGAGACTGCAGGTCCCTTTATATAGGGTTCCTGCGTTGTGACGTTGGGGCCAAACATCATCACGTGACATGCATACATGATGACGTTTTGCCTGAACGTCATTACGTGACTCGCGACGTCGGGCTGAAACGTGACATGTGATGTCAGGCCGGGGGGGTCGCAGTCTCAGCTAGGTTGAGAACCGCTGATCTATATAGAATCCCATTATTCCACACTGCATATAATCATATGAGAAAATGGGTCTACACTGCCATGGAGGGAGGTACATGAAACAAAATACAATATGTTTTATATTCTGTAACAGGGAGACTTCACAACATTGCAGATATTTTAGAGTTTAGCCAGCATCTACTATATGCAACTTTTTCTCCGAAAAGGGGAAATAGTTATTATACTGCTTTAAGGTGGCAAAAAAAAAAACAACACAGAAATACTGGTACATTAACCATATGTATGTGGGCAATGGAGTGCACTGTGTGTGTAAGCATTTTGTGCATAAATATTTTTCCATGTACATTGCTGAAAAGACAAATAATACAACATATAGCTGCCATTTTCCTGCTTTATATTTAACATATCAATGAAAATATTTTAGATGGTAAGATGTAGGGTACAACACATATCTGGTTATATACTAGCTAGAGCAATATAAGAAACATGCTCTTCCCTACTTTTATCAACAGTTATATTATCCAGTAATCATCGGTGTATGTTACTTTAAATAAAAGTATTAATTCAATTCACAAATAACATCCTGTGTACAATGGTTTTGTTAAGCTTGTGGTTAAATGAAAACAAACTGTTTATCCTGATTAATATCTGTCACCACTGGAAACTCAGTGGCCCCTATGAAGAGGATTTGGGGCACCCTTTCACTGGCTCATATATTTGCATTCCCTGCTAGCTACCCTGGATTATATATATATATATATATAT
>WMED01003282.1:0-22504 GCA_019650415.1 Pipa parva
ACAGCAGGGTATTACCCCAGCTGGGAAGTGATTACAACAGACAGCAGGGTATTACCCCATGTAGGAAGTGATTACAACAGACAGCAGGGTATTACCCCAGCTAGGAAGTGATTACAACAGACAGGCAGAATATTCCACAGCATGTTACAATCAGTGCAGACAAAAAAGCTAATCATGGCAGATATATATATATATATAAAAGTTAGGATAGAGTGGTCATGTTATTCCACAGATGCAAAAAATGAGTACTGAAATACTTGGTGATATCTTTTTTATTGAACTAACAGTCAGTTTAGCTAGACAAGCTTTTAAGAGGTCTGTCCTCCCTTTCTCAAGTCTGAGTATTGCTTGAGACTTAATAAAGAGAGGACAGACTTCTTGAAAGCTTGTCTATCTAAACCAGCGGTTCTCAACCTGGGGGTCGCTTGACCATCCCACGGGGGTCGAGAACTGATGCTGAGCCCAAAAGCGCCCACAGGACCCTTCTTATAAGGGTTCCTGTGGGGTGACATTGGCCCAAAACGTCACCACGTGACGCACGTACATGATGACATTTCGCCCAAATGTCACCACGTGACGCGCGTACGTGATGATGTTTGGGCGAAACGTCACACTGTGACGTCAGCGCCTGTGGTCCCGGTTCTCAAAAGGTTGAAAACCTCTGAACTAAACTGACTGTTAGTCCAATAAAAAAAGGTATCACCAAGTTTTGCAATACTCATTTTATATATATATATATGAGCTTTAGAAGGGTTTATTCACTGAAGTCCGAATTGTTGCGTATAGGTGTGAATTCGCCAGTTAAAGACAGTCACTATATAGTGCAACTGTCTTAGTTGCGTCTTTATAATGATAATATTGTCGCAGTCATGACTTTACTATGGAAAATTGTCGCAGTTGCAAATTTAAAATTGGTGCAGTCACGAATTTACAATGGGGAATTTGTCATGGTTGCGGATTTGCTATGGAAATACACTGTTTGAGAATTTGACAGTCGAATTCTCACCTTAGTGAATAACCCCACAGAGAGAGATGTACTCAATTTATCAAGTCACAAGCAATACTCTTGTATTCAAAAACCTGTAAAAAATTAATTTTAAAGCTTTGGTGTAAGTCCCTGTTTCTTATCTGAAACCCTCCTCTGCCCTTTAGTTCTCTGATATAATTGGCTGCCCTTCTGAAGCCACTGAAAGCTGATTGGCCAGATTAGTTAGACACTGATTAGTAACATTACTCAGGGTTTCACAGTGAGATTTTTCAAAAGTAGCCACAGACTATTCTGAATTCATCATTTTTTAAAAAGTTGCATAGCTTGGAAATGGTAAGGCAATGGTAATATGATTCCTTTGGCTAATCTTTATAACTAGTGGAGAGGATTTTGCCTGTGCTTTTTTGTCAAGACCCTGAATTACCCCTTTAACTATACATTTTAAATTCAGGCATTATTTGCATGTAGAGAATGCTGTATTCAATACTATAACCTGTAATAGAACTCTAGATAGTAAAATACTCTACAAACAGCACTAAAAAGGAATAGTGTAATCAGCAACTGTTATTTTGTGACTGTTAAAAATACTTTTCTCAGGATAAGTTATTTACTAAATTTAATCCTTTACAGTTGACAGGCAGATAAAGGGGGAATTCACGATAGTGCGAAGTGAGGTGCGGAGTCTTCGCCTCACTTCGCACTAACTGATATGTGCTCGCTGATGTCCGCTGATGTCCAAAAGAGTCGCCTCACCGAGACTGGAATCCCTTTAAAGCGCTCGCTGACGTCCGCATGTAGGACATCAGCGAGCGCATATTAGTCAGTGCGAAGTGAGGCGAAGACTCCGTACTATTGTGAATTCCCCCCAAAGATTCTTCTCTCTCACCCTCTTAATAGTCAAGTTTGGAATCCTAAATCATGGAATTGACTGAATGACTTGAGAATCCTGACTAACCAATCAGAATCTTCCAGTGTACAGTGTCAGGAAGCTGCTGCCCACCAATCAAGGCAGTGGCATGAAATTCCAAACTGATGAATTAAATCAGAATTAGTTGAGAGACAAAAAGGCTTCTGACAAAACTAGCTACAAATTAATTTATATTTTAAATAGAATAATATGTATTTTCACTAATAAGGAGATGGCCTGCTGAGTATGTAACTGATTAAGACAGAAGGCACTTGCATAAAGTAATAATTAGGGGCGGCTGCAAATAGAAACTGCTGAAAATGGTTCTTGCAGATTTACTATGATACTGGCTATGCCCATACAGTACTGGATTTCTTCCCGGGACTAGTGGAAAAACTGGATTCCACAAAGAAAATAACTGTTATGCAAAATAAATGCCACAAAAACTATTAGCTATTTTTACTTTTGCTTTTCCTTAAAATAATAAAAGCTGTTTGGAAGAATAATTAATTAATTAATTTATTTTTTTTCAGTTATTTATAGTTCCCCTTTGACCCTCTTCAGTTTCCATATGTTAATTATAATGCATCACTGTATTCTACTCCCCAAGACACTGTAATTAGTCTGAAAGTATATAAAATAATTAAAAAATAAGGCTTAGATATAATTCCTTTTTAAATGTCACTGAATTACTTGGTTAGCCAGCACAGAGCTTATTACTAAAAAGCGTTTATCATTTGCTGCATCGCTTAGCATTTCTGTTCCTTAAAGCAAAAAAAGAAAATAAATGGTTCATAGTATCTCATCAGCATCTGGCAGAAGGGTCAGTATTATGCAAGACCACAAGCTGGACATTTTAATGTTTATTATATACTCTGCTGCCATCCAGTGGCCGATATCTTCCTTGCATGGTCGCACTATGTGTATCTAGCACTTGGGTAAGAAGTGCACAAGAAGCAGGTCCTTTTTTTTGGATAACTTTAGGGCGGCGGGGCAGGGGGGGGAATACACACAGTGGGACAAAATTGAAAACTTGGGCAAAAGTTGTGGACCAACCTTGATATTTATTGAAAAAATGTCTACAACTGAGGAAGTTAGGAAGTTTTTCCTTCTCATCAGATATAACAATGAACCTTTTCAAACAGGTCTGTCCTTTACATTAGTGAACAGATATTCTGCTTCCCACTTTTCCTGAGAGCTTCTGTTTTTCACCTTTCATTTGGCTATTTTTTGGTGGGGGTGGCCCGATGTGACTAATAGCATGAGATCACTAATTAACATCAACAGAGGAGGGGGTGCTTGTGGGTCCTGATTGATGTGCCAACACATTCTGAGATTTGTAGTATTAGCAAAGCATACATTGTTTACCAGCAGACCAGCTCTATTAGACATTTGTTATTTTCTTGGGGGCCAAATATAATTACACTGCGGGCCAGAGTTTGACACCCCTGCTTTAGGGAATATACATATTTGGGCTTGATAGAAAAAAAAGTCATTTCTTTTCAATTCATTTAATTTAATTTTTCTTATTAGTGTTACTGTTTTCACCTGCAGTGCTTTAGTTAAATGGGTCTTGCGTTAAAACAGTAATGTAAACTAAGTACAAAGGAGACAAGCAAACTAAGGCACCGATAAATATTTCCATACCTCCCAGTTCTCCTGGAGGCACACTGCCTCCTGTCTGCTGATTGGCAGTATGCTGGTGATGTCACACCATCCACTCTATTGTTATTGGCTGTGCAACCATGACTAGGCTTGGCAGCAGGCATTGGGAGGGGGTAGGACTGGGGGATTGGGACATACTACAGGCAACCCTGGACCATGGGACAGGACACGAAAAACAGCACTGTCCTATGGGATATGGAACACTTGGGGGTGGGGGGGGGGGGGGGGGGGGTATGTATTTTCCCTAATGTAAAATTAACTGGTTCCTCTTATGTCTGAAAATCAACCCAGGAAAATGTATACAAAATACAAGCAGGTGCAATTGGCAACAGAGTGACCAGAATGAATCATACTAATAAGGCTGGATCCATCCTCTGTTTTGTGTTTTGGTGTAGAAAAAGTATAACTTCAGAAAATCTCATTTGAAAACAATTGTAAGAAAAGCTAATGATGGATAACCTTCAATTTATTTTTAATCAGAGTGTAACATGTGATCAATCTGCAAATTGCTGCCGAGCTGAAAAATGTGCAAAAAATGTGATGATGTGAATGAACCTAAAATGAACAAATTGGACTATTCTCAGCATAGGAGGATTCTATTCCATTCTAGTGCATTCGAATGCATATTAATGTCCCTGATGTGTTGTTTCTAGACTGGAGCACTTGTCAGCTAAGTGAGAAGGCAGTGTGTGGAAATGGAATTAAAACTAGAATGCTTGACTGTGTCCGCAGTGATGCTAAGTCAGTCGACCTGAAGTACTGTGAAGAGGTAAGCCTAATGTGTGACTCATTCTAAATAATACTGAAAATGCTGTCCATGTTCATCATCAGCGGGGTGAATAGACGGAGCATTAAAGGTTTGTAATGTTTAGGTGGTAATTTAATGTCTTCTGTTGCCATATATAATGATATCATATCCACATATTTAACTCTACCATTCTTCTTTTGCGAATTATTTTCAAAACTTTTCCATTAGTTTTATATTATTTATTTGTTTTTTTACCAATCCCAAACTGTAACACAAAATAAATTTAGCAAGCAAGCAAATGATTCACTAGTTCAGTGGTGCAGTAGAATGACTGGGCCCCATAGGCTTAAGAACACAGTTGCAGTAACAACTGTTCAACTATATTATGCTAGTCCTTGAATACTCCTACTCCCACCCCATGTGTCTGTGCTGGGGGCCATTTAGTTTCTGTATCTTTTGAAATCATTGTTTTATCCACAGTCAACTAAAGCATGAGAAAGATTTAACCTTACTTAACACTTAGGGGTTATTTATTAATGGGCGAATTCACCTAGCATAGTGACATGTGTTCATCAAACGAAGAATAAGATGTAAAGAGCAAAGAGTATGTTGTGAGTGTGAGTGTGTGTGTGTGAAGGAGGGATGCAAAAGGGTATCAACAGACACAGTAGGTCTACTGGAATGTAGGGGCTACCATTAATCAGGTCTAGTAATTCACAGCTACCAATTGTTTGCTTTCACTGTTTTAGCTTTACTAAAAAACATTGAAAAATAATTGATAGTTGCTTTGGCTTTGCAGACCTGAACAATATTTCCCTCTTTCAGTATATTACCCTGATAGACACAAGGAAATACACAAATGTGGAAGAACAGTAAGAAGATTGCTTGGGATGAATGTTTGTTATAGTTCCCTGTTTGTTTCTGAAAGTAGCACAATACTACTTTTATTCTTGTGTGATGTCATTTCCCTTTATCTTTAGCTTGGTTTGGAAAAGACCTGGCAGATGAATACTTCCTGTGTGGTGGAATGTCCTGTGAACTGTCAGCTCGCTGAATGGTCACCATGGACCAAATGTTCTGCAGAATGTGGTCTTGCAGGTCGGTACTGCCTTGTAATGGACAGAATGAAAGAGCAATGAAGGCTGCTTCTAAACATTATTACCAACCATCAGAAAATCCACTGTCAGCCAGTGTACATTAGGCCAAATTGTCAAGTCTGAGTAAAATGTGTGTCTGACATGACATTTCCATCACTTCTAGTTGATAGAACTTCTATACTTTTCACTAGGAAACAGAAATACAAAAAAAGGTTAGCTGCAATATAGGGAAAAAATATATAATTGCCTGAAAACTAGATATCACAACACTGGGTTTGTGTTGTCATTCAAATGGAATTCTTATGATTGTTGATATGTGATGAGTATCTCTCAAGTGCTCCTGTTTAAATGATGGTTCATGTGAACTTTGTAAATAGATGTTAATGCTAGCAATTGGAAACATATACATAAGAGTTTGCTGTTTAGCATTTTGGAGTATCCACAAACAGATCCTGATGTAAACCGTTATTAACTGTTTCAAAACTATGAACATTCACATTTTTGGGTTCCAGAAAACAAATAGTAATACAATTTAATAAAGCATAAAATAAAGTGATTTTTCTTTAGGCAGATTATGTTTATGCTGTTTAAAATCTGGAAACTACACATAAATGTATTTACAGTACATATAATGAATAATCTATAGATAAATGTGCTGTTACCTAGTGAGATTCTCTGGTTTATGATTTCTACTTTTGTGAATAAATGTATAAATATAAATTATTTCTTTAATATATTTATTATAAATACAGCGTTGTAATTTACTTACCGTATATACTCGTGTACAAGTCGACAAATTTTAGTTAAAAAAGTCATTTAAAATAGTACAGTCAACTTAAACACAAGTCAGGTTAGTTTTGAGAGCAAAAAAAAAAACGATCAACAGAGCAAGCTAGAGAGAGCTACTTGGAGCTGAGACACAAACACACAGCACAGCAGGAGAGGCATTGACCCGAATCTATAAGTAATTATAGCATGCACGCACGCGCACACACACACGCACATACAAGAGCACTGAATAAACACATCAGGGGGTTAGTTGGGCAAACCTTTTAACAGCACTCATCCATTGCAGACTCTCACAGACTGGGGCCAGACCAGAGCACACAGAAGCACATGCAGTCAGGGACTGCCTCTTAAAGGAGAACACACACTAAACGGTAGCTGACAGAAATAAATAAAATCTTATTGATATCTTGTATTTTTACAACAATTCTTTAATATGTTATGCTAACAAAAACCTCAAGTTTTACTCTCGACTTATCCATGGGTCATAGCAAATTTCATAATTGTGGGCCCAAAAACTGTCCTAGACTTATACACGAGATCGACTTATACTTACTGTGTATATACAATATTTTAATTATTAGTTTTATCAAATGCTTAATTTTTCACTTTTATGCTTAATTTACATATTTATTAACTATAGGTAAAATGTTACGGAAAAGAACAGTAATTCAGCCTTCCCAGGGGGATGGAAGACCTTGCCCTTCACAGATGGAACAATCTAAACCTTGTCCTGTAAAACCTTGTTACAGATGGCAGTATGGAAGATGGTCTATGTGTAAAGTCGAGGTATATTCTTTATTTTTTAAATTGATCATCATGTATATTACTAAAATGTACATAAAATCTTTAAACGAAACAAATGAAATAAAGTTTATATAGAGGAGCACTAAAGGATGTCATATAAGAGAAAATTGGCACCCTCTACATAGGCATTTTTGACTTATAAAAAAGTACTAACTACTATATTGTAACACATTGTTATACAGTGAAGGAAATACTTTAATTGTTTGATCCCTTGCTGATTTTGTAAGTTTGCCCACTGACAAAGACACGAACAGTTTATAATTTTAAGGGTAGGTTAATTTTAACATTGAGAGGTAGAATATCCAAAATAAAATCCAGAAAAACACATAGTATAAATTTTATATAAATGTATTTGCATTTTGCAGTGAGAACTATGTATTTGATCCCCTACCAACCATTAAATGTTCTGGCTCCTACAGAGCAATTAGACACTCCTAGTCAACTCGTTACTTGGATTAAAGACAGCTGTCTTAGTCATCTTTATAAAAGACTCAATCAGTCTCAATCAGTCATACTTTATCCTCTACAACATGGGCAAAACTAAAGAAGAGCTTTCTAAAGATATCAGGGACAAGATCATAGACCTGCACAAAGCTGGAATGGGCTACAAAACCATAAGTAAGATGCTGGGTGAGAAGGATACAACTGTTGGTACAATAGTAAGAAAATGGAAGAAATACAAAATGACTGCCAATCAACATCGATCTGGGGCACCATTATGTTTTGGGGGGATGTTTCTCTGTTAAGGGCACAGGACTACTTCACTGCATCAATGGGAGAATGGATGGAGCCATGTCTCATAAATTCCTGAGTGACAACCTCCTTCCCTCCGCCAGGACATTAAAAATGGGTCGTGGCTGGATATTCCAGCAAGACAATGACCCAAAACATTCAGCCAAGGCAACAAAGGAGTGAACCAAAATTCCTCTGCAAAGAAGAGTGAACCAAAATTCCTCCTGACTTATGATCAAACCTCATCATCAAGTACAAAAAACATCAGACTGCTGTGCTTGCCAACAAGGGTTTTGCCACCAAGTATTAAGTCTTGTTTGCCAGAAGGATCAAATACTTATTTCTCACTGCAAAATGCAAATAAATTTATATAATTTATACAATGTGTTTTTCTGGATTTTATTTTGGATATTCTATCTCTCAATGTTAAAATTAACCTACCCTTAAAGTTATAAACTGTTCATGCCTTTGTCAGTGGGCAAACTTACAAAATGTAAAGATTATTTCGTTCGCTGTATGATTAAAATCACCTAGAGAAAAATGCACAAGGATCCACAGTAGAAATCACTACTGGGAGAATGTGTCAATAGTGGCAAATGTTAGTTTCATTTAGTAACCCTGCAACCAATCTGTGTTAGATTTCACTAGTCTTCTGTAGATAAAATAACAGAAGCAAAAGTAGGGCTTCATCAGTAAGTGTAATCCTTTACAAAGGTCTAGTACTTCATAGGAATTAGTCATAAGTTGGCTTTCATAACCTATATCTGTGAATGCTAACAGCTGATTACATGCTTTGGTTTAGTAGACCACTGAAAAGATTTCCCTTGTTGATTAATTCCCCCTATTGTTCTTATGGCTTATTTGATATGGTCAAACTTTGCAATATGAATATAATTAAATTGCACCTGTCACCTCAGAACTCTTACACTAATTTAGGTTCTACTCATAAAATAAACATTTTTGTATATACAGTATATATATATATATATATATATATATATATATATATATATATATATGTATTTAAAAAAGTTACCTTTACACAACTTTTCTCACGGTCATCTTCATTGTCAGCCCAACTTTTCTTTCTGAGTTGGGTTGGCCAGAGCTAAATGATGATTGACATTATAGCTCCTCCAATCAGATCCCTTAAATCATGATCTAGCAGGAATCTATATAAAAAAAATATAAATATACATAAATATTTACAAAAATGTTTATTTTATTAGTAGAACCTAATTTAGTATTGGTTTTGAGGTGACAGGTGCACTTTAAATTAAATATTGTATAAGTATCATCCATATTAAAAGATCAATTTCTGTATGTATGTAGGCATCTATGCAGACAAAGAAGACTTGGTTGCAGTCAGATGCTGCAGGCAAGCTTACTTGTATATATTTTTTTTTCATTATATAGCGCCACTAGGTTACACAGGGCTGCACAGTCCAACAAACTGTTGATTTGTATGGTAAGGGTATTTTTAAGATCAAGCTAATTTCTTTTAAAATTTTTTATGACTCTCCATGTCTATATACAGCATGTCTCTGTACCACAAAAAAGTATATTCAATACACTTTGTTATATATCATAGGATGCTCAGTGCGGTGAAGGAATGAGATTTAGAAACATATCCTGTGTAGTTTACGATGGTTCCAGGGATGATTCTGGCAAAATTGTGGATGAAGAATTTTGTGGAGAGAAAGAACTTTTGGTGAATGATGACAAGAATATTGTACTTGAAGAATCATGC
Source organism: Pipa parva (assembly GCA_019650415.1). Taxonomy (NCBI): domain Eukaryota; kingdom Metazoa; phylum Chordata; class Amphibia; order Anura; family Pipidae; genus Pipa; species Pipa parva. Next base: position 9,481 of record WMED01003282.1, read on the forward strand.
ACTGTACCGTGCCCAGGTATAGTAATGGAACATTGATTACATGTACAGTTTACAGCTGGACTGTATTTAGAGTTATGCTGTCCGAGACACTCATAACTCCCCCCTGGTGTATCATAGTCATCGCCTCTTTATAAATAAACCCCAAAGTTAGAATATATACTGTAGATGTATGAGCCATTTAATTTCAGCAGTTATTTCCTCTTTTTTCTCTTTAGGCGATTGTTACTTGAATGAGTGGTCTGAATGGAGTTTGTGTCAGCTGACTTGTGTCAATGGAGAAGACCTTGGCTTTGGAGGAGTAAAGGTGCGGTCACGAGCAGTAATTATACAGGAAATGGAGAACCAACATCTTTGCCCAGAACAAGCTGTGGAAACAAAACCTTGTAATGGTAAGTTAGGGATCACGAATGTCCTGTCTGGTAATGATGGGAATTAAAATATTCTTATTGAAGGAGGGAATTTTTTTTAACATCTCTGTTTAAGTGGTTTATGGATAATATTAGGTAGATATATGGTATCAGTATACAACATAGTGAGCTTGTATCAGTTACAAATATAGAAACACAGTTTGATGAATTAGTTTGTGGAATAACTGGGTTTGGACTGGATTCATCACATGCAGGTCTGAAATATTTTTTGGGACTTTATTTGTTCATTCACTTATTTGGTTGGATGTTTTTTGATGATTTTTATTTTATTTTATTTTTTTTAGATTTTGACATATAATGTATAGGGCTTTGTTTCTTCACCTAGTTTCACAAACCTATCTTAATATTCATGTTTGAATTATGTCATTGTATTTGTCCCTAACACATCTCTGCAAATAAGTTTGTAAAGTAGATATTCCTTCTGTTACCTTAAGTATTTCTCCCTCAAGTTTAATTGTGCCATCTAGTTTGAGGATATTTTAGAAATTGCTTCCCTCTATAACTCTGTTAATTCCCTTCTATGGATAAATAAGAAGTTCTCAACCTACCTGGATCTGTGACCCCCGCGATGACATAATCGTGTCAGCGTGTGCTTGGTGACATCACAGTGTCACGCGTCATGTGGTGATGTTCAGTCACAACGTCATTGTGTTGCGTATCATGTGATGATATTTGGCTGCAATATCACCATGCAGACACCCCTATATAAAGGGACATGCGCTCACTACCGGAGTTAGGTAGTGGAGCAGTGTGTTTGGTGACCCCTGTTAGAGTCATTCAATCCCAAGGATAAGAACCACTGATTTAAATGCTTTTATCATATGTCCTCTCTCTTTCCTCTTATTAATTAAACTGTACATTTTAAGTCTGTCTTGGTTTCATTTATTATTAAGTTCATAATATACTGACATACCTAACATGACCACCAGCTCATCTGGATATGCCCTTATAAAGTGGAATATGACAATTGTATCTATAACAAGTAAAGCTGCAGTCAAACCAGTCGTTTGTCAATGAACTATAATGACTATCTTATATTCACAGCCTTCTGAATCCTTCCAATCAAATCTAGGCGATAAGATGCCTCCATCATAAGCAGTGCCAATTGTATATAATTGTATATATTTGGGGATGCCTATTTCATTATACCAATAAAATGAATTGTCAGAAAAACAATAAAACTATTTGACATGAAGGGCTAATGAGACAGTTTATAATTCTGAATGCCTAAAATCTTAATATGTATTCATAGTTCTATTAACTACGAATATAGTTAGTAGAACATAATTCTAATAAGAGCTTTACTCATAATATTCTTTTATTAATATATTTATACATATAACATAATAAACTAATGCTATGTAGTTTTAATAAGATGTACTAACATACTAATCCTTCTAAAATTGTCTATGCAGATGGCCAGTGCTTTAATTACAAATGGGTGTCTAGTCCTTGGAAAGGATCTTCTCGAACTGTTTGGTGTCAGAGGTCTGATGGCTTAAATGTGACAGGTAAAAAAAATAGCACTCACATAGGGTAAACCTAAAACCTTCTAACCTGATGTGTTGTAGCACATTTAACATGTCTTGCTAATTGAAATGAGGTTATGTCAATACAAGTTAAAATTATTGATAGTTTTGTGTCTTGCAATATCCCTATTTAATAATTCAGAAATGGTACCTACATACTTTTTGTTATTACAGATAAAATATTGATTTCTTAAATAAAATCTAGGACTATTTGAATTAAATAATCTCCCAGGAAAGGTAGGCTAAAAAAAGGTAGAATAACTATACAATATATTGTAAACAGGATTAACTATTGACCTAAAAAAGAAGAAAGTATGAGATCACTTTAATTAAGTAGCAGCAAAAACATACTGTATGTGTGCATTATAGAATTACTCAGCCTAAAAAAATTCAGTGTAATAAATGGAGTTAGTGGGAGGACGACTATTGGGAAAGGGATAAAATTCAGCCAGAGAGGAGCCGGATATACCTGAAAGCAAATTGCCTTGATTCATAAAAACGTGTGGAAAGATTCATTTTACATTTTTTTATTTTTCATTATTTGAGATTTGAAAAATGGTAATTTTGAAAAGCCGTTAAGCTCCGAGTATCTATTTGGATTATAGTACACATTTTGCATTTCTCAGACTTCATTATTTTCTAGATTTTTTTTTAAATTTTACTATTGTTAACACAAATATTAAATACATTTTCACGAGTACCAAGTAGAAATGTATCTTGGCAAAAGAATGATATATTTATTTAGATGTGTTTTTCTGTTCTACAGGAGGCTGTTTAGAATCATATCAGCCAGAGACTGAGAGATCCTGTAATCCACCGTGCACACAGCAACACTCACATTGTACTGAGGTGTGTATAAATACAACTGAGATAGTAATTAAAGTGTAAGTAAACCCTATTTATAAAGTTTGCCCCATTAAAGTATTGTAAAGTGTAAAAACGATTAGTAAAATCCTCTCGCACCTTTTCACTCTGCAGCACTTGTTATTCCTCTATGAAATATTCCTCCCTCTTGTAGTGGAGAAGGCCACGCCCCCACCTCTCTCATATTCTCTGTCTTAAAAACCGACTCCTTCTTAGTCAGAATTCAAAACTGCAGCATTGTAGCAGTGAGAGAAAAGTATCAGATTACTAAACATGCACTAGCAGAATGAGTCATTGTGTGACCTCATTAGAGGGCAGTTCTTCTCGGCACTATTACAGGAAGCAAGTACACAGAAATGCAGGCTGCAGGATTAAGAGGTGAGAACTGAAAAACACAAAATCATTTTTACTTTTCAATGTTTCAGTTTTTTTCTACATTATAAATATAATATATATGTATAGTTTGATCAATAACTTACACTTTAATTTAGCATTCCTATTACATTCTCACCACACTATGTGATACAATTATCTTAAAAACCTAAGTGTACAATGTTTTTGCTATTAATTCAATTTTTTGGCTGTAAAAACATTAATCTGAATTACAATAATGCACATGAATAAATCCATACAATATTGAATACATTAATTCTCATGGGCAAACCTTTTGTTTTGGATAAACCCAGGGAATAATAAAGATATATTGCAAAAGTTCATTGGACCTTAAAGAAATTGAGTATCTTCACTGCTTTTCTTTTAAGAGCAAATAGATACTTGGGTAGCAATATTTCAGGCTAATTGTAATGCCTAAAATATATACCATGCTTTCTGTCTGGTGCAATTGCCTACACAATACAATTAGTCAGACCAATCAAACTGGCCCGTGGAAAGACATGACTAAATTAGCATTTACTATAACAGCTATGCTTTTTCAAATGTGTTGATAGAGGTAGTTTACATTGATTTATTGACTGGTGCAGCTTCAACATTGCTCCAGGATTATAACCACCATTTAATTAAACCTATTCTTAACCATTCTGCACCCTCCTACCAATTACCCAAGAATGCCAGGACACAAAAGATGGGGTTAGAAGGCCGCAGCTCTTTTTATTATTAAAACCAATTTTAACAAGCCAAATAACTTCTTTAAAGTTATGTATCCATTTCAATATTAACACATCGGAATGCTTGCCCTTTTTCAAAATATTTTCCAATGGCTGCCCTACCATGGGGCAGCCAATTACCACTAGTCCTGGGAACCCATGCCCAAGGACTCACCAATTAGCTGGCCCACCACACCAGCCACTCTCCCCATGAAAATGGCAGCAAGTAGTATCAGGGCAGCCAATAACCACCAGTCCTGGGAACCCATGCCCAAGGACTCACCATTAGATATATATCACCATCTCCTCCAGATAACACCTTCAGGGCAAGCATTCCTGATTCCGCCAGGCCAGTGCTGCGACAAAGAGAGACTATTTTGACAAAGAAACATCCCCATAAACAATACAAGATATTTACATTTCCTTCAACAATTACTTCTTTAAAAACATAAGAAGTAATAAGAATTTTTTTTTCATGTTTTAAAATATTTTTAATAGATTTTAATACACAATATACAAAATAGTTATACACATATGCATCAAGGGTGGGAGGGAGGGATGCTGCTTACCTGGTTCCAGTGCAAAATGACCATGAGGGCTCCCAGCCCCTCCCACTTCCTTTTTCCCCCACACATCCTTCTTCCTGTAAACCCCCACCTTTTCCTTTGCCTTGCAGTTCCTAGCCCAGTCAATAGCCCCTTACACTATAGCAGGGGACCTGCATGCTCCAGGGGCTGCTTTTCTTGGAGAGCAATTATGTCTCTGTTGTATCAATAGTGACACAGGGGAATTACCAACAGGATAATATTTACAGAAGTCAATTAACTTATAGAAACCAATCAGCAGTTGGCATGGGGGAGTTACAAAAATGAAAGCCAACTTCTGATTGGTTGTTATGGATTACTAGACCTCTGTAAACAATAACCCTGTTGATGGATTCCTTTGCTGCTCTGTTGTGCTTTTTATATCTGTAAGGAATAATGTATGCTCATATGTTTTAAAGGACATTTACTGTATAGAAAAATGAGTTTATTTTCATACTACAGATTTTAAATTCACCATCACTAATTTACAATTTCTTCATTTATATTGTTCTAAAGACAGGGTCATGTGGCTGTGAAGATGGGTATACTGAAGTGACATCTTCCGATGGTACACTTGATCAGTGCACTCTTATTCCAGTAGTGATACTCCCAACATCAGATGACAGAAAGGGAGATGTAAAAACAAGTCGAGCTATTAATCCTACTCAGCCATCCAGTAGTCAGTCAGGCTATGGTGGAAGAACATGGTTTTTACAGCCGTTTGGTGCAGGTACTATACACTATACAGTTAGAATGTCAATGTACTGTTATCAAGATTTATTTTTCATTGAATAAATATGTTAAAGTGGACCTGTCAGGTCCACTTAACAGACTCTTTTTAGGAAGCAGGGAGTTGTCTTAGCTGAATAATAAAAGCATTCAGCTAAGACTGTAGTAAAGAAGCAAACTCCCTGCTTCTTTTTTGCTCCGACGCCTGACTTGAATCAAAAGTCAGGTTGGGCAGAATTAAATGATGATTGACATTATAGCTCCTCCAATCAGATCCCTGCTAGATTGAGATTTAAGGGATCTGATTGGAGAAACTTTAATATCAGTCATCCTTTTAGCCCCGCCCAACTCAACTTAAAGTGTAAGTAAACCCAATTTATAAAGATTGCCCCATTAAAGTATTGTAAAGTGGAAAAATGATTGATGAAATCCCCACTCACCTTTTCACACTGCAGCACTTGTTATCCCTCTTTAAAATATTCCTCCTTCCTGTGTAGTATGAAGCCATGCCCCCACCCCCTCAAATTCTCTGTTTTAAAATCTGACACTGTCTGGTCGGAAATCAATGCTGCAGGGCTTTTGCAGTGAAAGGAAAGTATCAGATTATTAAACATACACTAGCAGAATGAGTCATTGTGTGATGCCATTAGGGGTAGGTGACTTCTGGGCACTATACAGGATGTGTCTGTACACAGATTTGCTACAGGAGCAGGGCTGCTTGATTAAGAGGTGAGAACTCAAAAACACAAAATCGTTTTTACTTTTCAATGTTTAAGTTTATGTTTCTACATTATAAATATAATATACTGTATATGTATAGTTTATTCAATAACTTTACTTACCCTTTAAAATTCAAGTCGTGCATCGGAGCAGACCCTGACAGGTCCACTTTAATTCAATTGCAGCAGACGGTGGGGTTATGACATTTATGCATCACACATTATATTAATTGCATTCTGTACTTCATTCTGTAATCAGCCTTAACATAAGTAACTAAGTCAGAGCAATTTAAGAAGTAAATTATTAGATATATGGATAGACACTTAATAACATTTACTTGAGACTATGCAAAATTCTAATTTATGACAATTCTTTTTTTTTTTTAACATTAACAGGGCGAAAGGTATTAAACTCGAAAAGGCCAATTTTGGCCTTTTTCAAGTTTATCCCACAAGACCTCAGCTGTTTGATCAGTAAAAATTGGTTAATATTTTTCGATAGAAAATATTTACCAATAGAAACTTTTCAATCGAGTTTTTTTTTTTAATTGGATTTTTTGACGGAAAGATAGCCATACTTTACATTAGTAGTATACTTTACATTAGCAGTATACTTTACATTAGCAATATACTTCACATTAGCAGTATACTTTACATTAGCAGTATACTTTACATTAGTAGTATACTTTACATTAGCAGTATGGCTACCTTTCCATCGAAAAACTCGAACATAGACATGATCATAGACATGATCATAGATATCTAGGTATAAACACATGCATTAGGGTCTGCACCCTTTGTACATTATAAATTAGGTTTGGAAGCAATTGCAGAAGTATTTTAACAGGTGTTACTCTCATATCATCAGAGTGTATCACGTGTATTTAAGAAATAATATTTTAAAAAAGCAGTAAATAATGTTAAAAATGATTTTCATTTCCAAAGGCTCATTAAATCAACCCGGAGGTTTTTCAGGTAATTTAAAAAATAAATTAAATTTAGATATTGTATGCAAAACTTTCTATATTATTCCTGTTATGTATCTAATAGCCTGTACTTTATAATTATCAGATGACCAATACAAAATTGCCCACTTGTTTTGACTTGCATGTAAAATAAATATCATATCAAACCTGAATAATTTCATTTTGAATTGACATTGGCCCAGTATGTTACATTTTTTTTTGTCTAAGAAAAAAAAAAAACATTTTGCAATCTATTAATGCTAGTAAAATAGCATAAATATATCGATATTACTATGGTGTTGGTTCCATGACTTAGCCATAGATGGATTAATTTGCATGTCAAAAAGGAATGTCAGTATTGATAATAAATGGAAGAAGAATCTCAATGAAAATGCTGCAATATGTGCCGGTTTTAACTGATTGATATTTTCCCATACTGACAATTTTGATTTTTGACAGTTTTATAATCCTGCAATTTATGAATCCTTTGCATGCAGAGTGAAAATTTTATTGTAAAGCATTTATTGTAAAAAAAAAAAAAGATCCCCTCACTACATGCTCAGCAGGAGTTATCGAGGGAAATGTAACCTTTTGAGAAAGATACAAACCCCATCTCAAACTAGGGGGTCATTCATTAAAGTGTGAATTCGCCTAGTATAGTTAGTTCATGTCTGTTCCTGTCACTATGATCAAGAAGACTCAAACTCACTTCCTTCTTATTCATGGAGCAGAAAACAGTGTCAGGTGCGGTCGCATGTGTAGTCAGTCGCACTATAGTAGGATGAGAAGTCATGCAGGGTGAGGCAAATTCCTCCAGTGAAGGGCAGTGACGTCAGTCTCATCATATCCCACTAACTGTAAATAAGTGAAAAATACTTATTTTTATATGTCACCTTGTGCCTAGTTCATATTTAGTAGTAGTTTATAACTAATTTAGTCGCAGTCGCCATTGCTACATTTAAATGAATAGTCTTATACAACACTGGATCACTGCCATCAACCCCTAATTCTGCATTCTGATCTGGCGAAGGCAAACAGATGAATTCAGAGCAGTACATCCTGCAGAATCCGCTCCATTGACAGACTCCGTCACATCCAAAGAACTCTGTAAGTCCATGACTGGAGTAAGTGTCAGAATGGGTCGCGAATTTGTCACATCACAGAGTTTGTTGCATAAGCGGGGTTGGAGAATTTGGAAAATAATCTGAATACTGGCATTTACACAACTGTTCGCACTTTAATGAATGACCCTCCCCCCTTCCTTTGTGTGATGAGTTCTACATTCATATACCAGAGCATAATTGATCACATTTTTAGTTTACCTTGTATATATGGGAAGGAAATAAATAGGTAGATTTTGTAGACAGCCAATGGTAGTTTAAGCTGCATATCTGCTAACAAACCTTGCACACTATACTATTCAGTTCTCAAGACTTTATCAATATGAAGTAGTACAACATGCTTTAAAATAAAAAGAAAAAATGGTACTGACCGCTCCTTTCTCCGCTGTAGAAAAACTGCGTGCGGGTGCTCAGGAACAAAAATCGGACGTCTTAGCAGAAGTAATAATTGAGAAAAAATTCCGGCACTCCTTAGTAAAGTAGATAAAATAACTCCTCCTAATAATTCATGGCCATGAATAAGTGCCTACAGCATGAAACGCGTAGGCTTTCTTTGATTTTAAGCACTGGCTTTTAAAATGTACGAATAAAGGAGTTATTTTATCTACTTTACTAAGGAGTGCCGGAATTTTTTCTCAATTATGCTTTAAAATAAGTAATCTGGAGAATGGTTATTTATACTGAAATACTGATCTGGCTTCTAATACCATCTCACATTTATAGTGCTATTGATAAATTGATTCTTTAAACAACATTTCGATATTGTTTGCTATTTCAGATCCCATAAAACATATTTCTGCTTCCTACTTATGCCGTTACTAACAGTTTACTAACACTCACTCTTTTTAGATGGGAGACTGAAGACCTGGGTTTATGGGGTAGCAGCTGGTGCCTTTGTGTTACTCATCTTTATTGTTTCTATGATCTATCTTGCCTGGTGAGTTAGCAGATAAATAATCATTTAACATTGCTTTATACATACTAATTCTTCTGTAAAGGCTCGAAAGTTCACTTATAAGCAAGAATTTAACTGGGCTGCCATGTGACATCAAGCATGTATTCAAAATGGCACTAGCCTTGCAAGATATTATTTTATTCATTATACACTCTAATTGTGTCTCTGCATTCAGTACACTGACAGTAACTTGTCTATAAAACAAAATCTCTTAGAAATCTCTTAGAAAGAAAATCTTCATTTTTATTGAATTAGTGAGACAGACCTGAAGCACTGAGCATTAAATTCTAGATTTGTGTCCAAGGTTTTTACATTTAACGATGGCCCAGCCTGTAAGCATAATATGTTGTGGTCTGCGATCACTAGCCAGCAAATCAAAACCAAATATCTACATTAGAGAAAGAACTGTGAATTTTTGAACATTTTTACAGAAACATTTTATATTTAGATATTAATAAAATATAATACATTTAAGAGGTGTAATTTTAGCACATACAGAATCTCTCCTGAAAGTGTATATATATATATATATATATATATATATATATATATATATATATACAGTATATATATACCTACCTATGCACTAATTCACCAGTGGAAACACAGGCTGTGCTTTTTTTAACATATTATAATATGATTTATAAATATTAAATTTCTGTTTTTTTTTCTTTAAAGTAAAAAGCCAAAGAAACCTCCAAGACGACAGAACAACCGGCTGAAACCCTTAACTTTGGCATATGATGGAGACGCAGACATGTGAATTAACTCTGGGATAAAATATGCTTCCATATCTCAAATCAAAAACTGAAGAAAAAAGTTCTGTGAAATATTAATACGTGAACGAAATAACACAATTCTCTAATCCCAAGTATTTCTCTAAAATATTAACAAAGATAGAGAACCTCATTGTCATTTTACTCTCCTATACTATCACCGTAATGTCCTGTGCACTAAATCAGTTGAAGACTGTTATACTCAATCCGCATGAGCATATACCACAATACGAGCAGCTTTAAGTTTACCCACCATTCTCTTTTTATGTAAAATTGTAAAATAAAATAAAAACGGGGTAATTGTACAGAAAGTCACATGGATGACTTGTTGAAGGAATTGAGCATTTTCTGACTTTCAAGATTAAAAATGGGACCATGGAACATATTGGACTTTAACCTGTGCCACAGTTACAGCATTCATGAAAGTGTCCTGAACTGCAGTATTTTCTAGTAACTTCTCTTGTTAATACTCTCTTGTATATGTTACAATGTTTCTACTTTCTCTAACTCTCTTAATGTTGCCTACATCCTTTTTTGCTACGTGTAAGGCAAGATATTGCACTATATTAGTGCTGCATGATATGCACTTAACTAGATCTGCCATAGAAAATGCCCTCTTCATAAGGGATGGTGTGTCTTGTGATAGCAGTGTCATGTAGACATTAAACAAAGTCTAAAATCAGGTTGAAAGTAGATTCTGCGACAGGAGAAAACCAACAATGTCCTGTAAATAAATTAATCTGTTTCTTGTCACTATAGCTACAGTATTTTATAGTTAGATGAGGTAATGTATGTAGTTCTTTGCTCTAAATCAAAACCTTGTTCTTAACTGTATTTGTTAAAAAGAATTTGTTTACTTTGAAAATCATTGTAGTTTCTAAAAACATATTATTTGATTCAGTAGAAGAATGACGTAAAATATGAAACAATCCTCGATTTGAACATTCTACAACATATTGCAAGGCGAGCAATGTCTTACTAATAAGCTATGGAAGCCAGCGCCTATCACAGGTTATTCTACATCTCCGTATTCAGACACTATGAATGATCAGTGAAGATTAGCACGTATCTCCCTAATTTTTCAAGGGCAATTATTACGAATATTATGCGATACAGAAAATGACTTGCTTCATCATTAAACATATCAATGAGTTTCATTCATTAATATGTCCATCCCAAAATTTGTCCTTGCATAATCTCTAAAAGATCCCAATAAACCATTGAAATTGTGTGTAACATTACAGCACCATAAGTACATAAGTGTCAATACAGCCTAATCATGGACAATCTGGTTCCCTCCAACTACTGTCGAAAGTCAGATCCTTGAAGCTTGAGAAAAAGAGGTAAAAGACCTTGTTGTTGTTTTTTTGCTGATTTTCACAATTTCTCAAAATCTACACTACTTTAAATATGTTTGTGCTCCTTAAACTATTGCGAAAATGCAACTGGTGAATAAAAACTTATCAGTTCTATAACACTGCATAGACCATAGGAAAATTAAATAACCCATAAGTCTTCGTACAACATTACTATAAATTTAAAGTCTGAATTGACATTTTTGTTAGGGCTGTCCTTATAGATGAATAAATTGACTGAATTAAATTTTGCTGATTCATCCATTTAGTTTATGGATTTCAAGAAATCAATTTAACTAAGTTTATATTGTTCCAGGAATCATACAATGATCTGTGGATAAAAATTTACAATATATGACACAGTGACAGAAATCAAATATTTACAGTACATACTTGTGTAGAAAATCAATTAGTGTTTATTTTGTAACTCATTTAAAAAAAAATAAATCAGATACCTGTGATTTTCCAAATCTGCATACTTTATGAAAGTTTAAAATTAGCAAAGCAAGAGAGATATGTTGTAAACATAAGAGTGAATTTATTTGAACAGCTGGATGAATCTACATTTCCACACTTGATAATAAATATTGAAATGTAATCTGATTGATCAGTCCTCAGGATGTATTAAGGGTGTAACGTCAACTATCCTTTACACTCATTAGTTACTAATGCCATATAATTGAATATATACTGTATATAGAAGCTAAATAAGATGAGTACTACAGTTTATAAAATCAGTTTTGCAGATGAGCTAATTCTGAAAAATACATTGGTCATAAGTAAATAAGTATAATAAAAAGAGAACCTGCATTAAAGCCATGTGCTTCTTGTTTATTTTGAAGAATATTTACCAAAAGGAATTTGAGATAATGTTATGTTACTAACCAATCATCACCAGTATTTTCTGCATACTTCTATAAATTACAGAGAGCAGAACAAGTAAAAGCTAATTGGTCAAGTCCAACAATTGATCCTTAATTTTTAGTTAAGTATAATTCCCACATCACTCGTGTGCCTCACAGTTGGGAGCAAAGAGGTTACAGTTTGTGTCAAAGGGATGTATCTTGGTCCCCCCCCCACAGATCATCCCAAGAGACTATAACCTACCCTTGAAAGTTGCAATGCTAAAAAAAGCTGCAGAAATGATATCATCTATAAAAATCTTGTACGAAGAATTAATTCTGCTTATTTCTATGACTAGGATATCAGTTATTTGAGCCAAAATACATATTTATTTCAATTACAACAAAGCAATATGTAATCTAATACAATATAACACACTAATAGCAGCAAAACAGTAACCATTACTATTTAAAAATGCATAATTATTGAAAATGGCATGCAAAATACCAAAGTACCCCCAACTACCAGAATAGACCCTTCAAATTACAGTGCCCTATCAGACAGACCCTGCTGTCAGCCAAAACATTCATTTCATTCAACATCAAATAGGAGGCTTACTCATTCATTTTCATCTATCCAATCATAGAGTGGGATTTTCTACTCCCCTGTAGCAGGATTGCCTAATTGGTAACTTGTTGTAACTCCTAAAAGATCAGTCCCAGTGTATGCATAACAGTAATACCCATCAAATCAATCAGTACTGTTACTATTGGTACATTTTGATTTAATATGGCAGTCTTTGTAGAAGCTATTGCACTGTTAATCCAATAAAAATTGGATTAAGATTTCAAGAGACCTGACCTCCCTTTATCAAGTCTCAAGCAAAGAATTTTTTCAAGTATTGCTTGAGACTTGATAAAGGGAGGACAGACCTCTTGAAAGCTTGTCTATCTATACAGACTTAGTCCAATAAAAAGGTATCACTACATATTGCATTAGTCTTTTTTTTTTTTTTTCATCTGTGGACTAACACGACCACTCTTTCCTACTATA